>JAODOY010024477.1:0-23830 GCA_025399855.1 Forbesichthys papilliferus
TATATATAGGTAAGTAAGTATCGGTTCTCGTGACACACACACACACACACGTCAAAACTGATGTGTGTGGAGGGCTGAATAACAACCTGCCCCCTCTGTCTTGTTCTCTACAGTTATGGACGGGTCATGTGACAGCTCCTCAGAGACATCAGACTACGCATCTCTGACCAGCTGTGACCTGGGATCTGCTACATCTCTGACTAGGTCTCCAGCAGCAGAAACAAAACTCAAAAACAGAAGATTCAATAAATACTTTTGCTGGGGCAAAGTGTGTTAAAGAAATTAGACCACTCTTCTATCTCTTAATGTTAACATTTTGGACCCATTGGGACATTGAGGTTTTAAAAGAAATGTACATACAAAACGCGTCACCGAAACAGGAAGTATAATCAGGAAAAACTATTTACAGAAACCTAAGTAACACGACAATAAATAAGGGCACATTCCACATGCCAGCAAGGCTTCCCGACAGTAACCTGACTACTGTTGGAATCTGGGTGGTTAGGAAGCTAAACTCAAAACCCACATCATCAAGATTGCCTATGACATTTGACTTTATTTTTATTTCCCACTCTCAACTGACTGTCCCATTTTATTGTAATTTTTTTTCATTTTGTGTATATTCATCAAATCAAATGTTTATTTATATAGTATGTTGTATATTTCTAAGATCAAATGTTTATTTCTATAGTATGTATATTTCAGCCAACTGTTTTATATCTATGTATTTACTATGTAAGATGTCCTTGAGTGTTGAGAAAGGCATCCAAAATAAAATGTATTATTATTTATAAGCCTCTCAATAAATACATAACCCTTCTATTTACATTTTGCTGATTTTGTAAGACAAAAAATAGCAGCCATACAGTAGCTAACAAACCTGGAATTTTAACAGGGGTGTGTATACTTAGTATATCCACTGTATGCGTGTGTGTATGTGCGTGCGTGAGTGCAGCTGCCCACCTGAGCAGCGTGCGCAGCCTCCCCGGCAGGCGCACGGCAGTGAGGCTGAGGCTGCGCAGGGCCTTGAGGTCCTCCAGGCCACGGGCCACGCGCCACAGCGCCCCCTCAAAGCCCGGCTGACCCCCGCTGGCGTCCAGGCCACAGTAGTGCAGCCGCAGGGCGCGGAGCGCGGGCCGCTCCCCCAGCCGCGGCAGCAGGGTGGCCAGGCCGGTCACGCCCAGGTTGCTGTAGCGCACATCCACGGCCACCAGGGGGCGGTGGGGCAGCAGATCCAGCAGGCGGCCGATGGCGGAGGCTGGTAGCTCCTCCACACGCAGCTGCACACACTGAAGCCTCAGGGGCCCCCCGGAGGACAGGGCGAGACGCACGCGCTCCCAAGAGCGAGCGTTGACGAACAGGTCGGCGCGCACGTGCAGCGCCACCCCTTCCTCCTCCTCCCTCCCTCCCTCCTTCTCCTCCTCATCTTGCCCTCCCAACCCCCCACTCTTCCTCTGCAGCTCCATCCTCCTCCTTACGCCCTGCACCCACCCCCCCTCCTTCTCCCCATCGGAGACGTCCGTCTGGTCCCTCTCTCTTTTCTTCGCCACCGCCACCCCCGTCTCTGCCGTCGTCGCCGCGGCGATGAAGCCTCGCCGCTTCCGGCCCCCCCGTTGTGCCTGTAGCATAGCGGTGCAGAGGGCCACGGTCAGAGACCAGCCCCCCATGGGGTCCCCACCTGTGCCCCCCCCGCCATCCTCACTCTGCAGCCCGCTGAGGTCCAGCACCTGCAGGGAGCTGCTGTGGGAAGATGGGAGGAAGAAACGGGGGGGAAGGAGAGGGGGGAGAGGGGGGGGGGGGTGTACCAGCCGTAAGTCAGGAAGGTGCACTGACATGCTGACTGACTGAAGGCAGACACACTACAGGAGACAGGGCCATGAGAATGACCACAGGGACCACGACAACTGGTCCGGAGACCACTAGCTAACTATGCTCAGTGGACAGACAATCAATGTGGTCCAGACCGTCCAGGTGATCAGCACATGCGTATAGTCCATCGTGTTGTGCTGCCTGGCTTGACTTATCAGGTCCGGACCATGAACGGCGGCGGACCAAGCACCATGAGCAAGTGGTCCGTCTCGTACTGTGCGTGGTCTCCATGGTCTGTCTCCTGGTCCTTGTTGTCAACAGTTGGCATGGAAACAGATGTAAACACATGAAGAGAACCGCCGACTGCGCAGTAGAACCGAACAGGCTATTTAGCCAGCTACGGTTAAAGCTAAGCTAGCAGAAGGAATGTAGTTTTCTAGCGCTATATATGCATACACATTTTGTGTAGCTGCGAGTTCTGTGTGTGTGCGCTGAAAGCAATAATCTGGTGTTTCTACACTGCATCACTGGATCTCTAAATAGGAACATAAACAACATGGTGCAGACCGCACCACACAATGCTATTGTGTTTAATGAGGGAGGCGGAGCTTCTGAGAGAGCACCTTGTGGCCTCAAAGGGAGAAGTGTTTTTGTTTGATTTCGTTTATATAAAAAAAAGTCAACAATCCTTCCCCAGCATGCTGACTACACCTTTAAACGTGTTGTAAACTTCAGGCATACATAATTAGCTTTTTGCTAGACACAGTGGACAGCAATGCCGACACATGGTGGGGTTAATTAGTAAGCCTGACCTTTAGTTGGAATGGCATTCAAGGTTAACATGATTAACAAAACTTGCTCACCTTTGGTCGGCGAGGCCCCTCACTATAGCGAGCAGGAGAGCCTGTGTACACTGCCGGTTCGGGAGGTTCTGTCCTGGCTTCCTCTTGCCACCGACCCGCAAGCTGCGGTCGGGCCACCGTTGCACCAGCTCGCCGATCGCCAGCGGTCGGCAGCTGTTGACGGCAGCGTCCAGCAGCGGCCTGTACAGCTCTCTCGGCACACAGCGCAGCCACAGGGGCGACGAGCTGTGGTCTCGGACCACCTCCGTCGCGCAGATTTCCACCAGGGAAAGCACCATCGCTGCTGCTGCCTACCACGCGTGTTGTAGCCTACTGTTAAAACTCGCCTACAACGTCAAGGAGAAAAATATCCTATTTCCGTACACCAAAAGACTTTTATGAGTTTTATGATTAGCAACTTGACCCATCCAATAAATCCATCTGGTATTTACCATTACAAATGTGGCTCCTGTGAAATATCCAGCCAGGATGCAATCTGAGCCATTAAGCCTATATATATTTCATCCATTAAACCGAAACAGTCTTTCCAGCGACCATGGATAATTCAATGCTTGTTTACAATTTACAGCGGGTGCGTATTGATGACGTCAGGATAGCTGTCACTGCTACGGAATCTTTTGGAACGAGATCCGAGATCGGATGCTAGTCTCGCGAGGCTAGTATCCGATCTCTTGGATCGATCTCTTCATTATTTATTCATCATTAATCATTATAGTTATTCGGATACTACATAAAATGTTAAGCCTTTATTTAATAATGTAGGATAATAAGTATGATGCCTAACTTTCTAATATGACATTAGAACGAAGGGTTTATTTTCAATCAAATGTATATTTTCCTTCGTGAAATACGTACTGCAGGCAGTTTGAGCAGGCCTGTCTGTGCTAAGAAGCCCGATTCTAGGTTAAGATACCACCATCTTGTGGTAATCTGCGGTATGGCACTCTTATATATTTTATTATGTACTCCACGTTAAAACGTTTGGCGTCACAACGGGTCAAAATGTCCAGGAACTAAAAATTAAACATGCAATAGTGCATTCTTTGATTTAAACAAGTTTATTAACATCTTTAATATACTGACTGATAAAACAAGGTGCAGAGCAATCCACTTATAAAACTACAAACCTCTATTATGGAATTAAAGAACCCTCTGGTAAAACATATTTACCATGTCTGATGCTTCTGATAGCGATTTTGAAATGTATTATACATCACTTGCATGTGTTAAACAAAAACTGTCTGTTAAAAAACAATAGAGAAATATATTTATATGGCGATCAAAATAGGATTGTACAGTGAACTGAAGCAGAAAATAAGATGCCTATTAAAACAGCTGCTTTGTCAAACTGGGTGCCAAGTGTAATTACCTTGGCTACGCTTTGTGTAATCACAGAGAGGAGTAAGGTTGAATAGTACAATATTAAAGTCACAATTGCAGCATTTGAAATTCCAAACTCAGTGCTAAGAAAAATAAAAAGTATTTGTACTCACAGTAACATCACTGTCACAAAAAGCAAAACAGAAAGATGAGACTACAGACGAGTATTCAGCTGGTTAATTAGCAAACTACTGTTGTTCACAAGCCAGGGCCAACTGCTGCCTTGCTCATCTACTGTGTCGTACTCATTACATCCATGCTGGTGTGTGTGTGTGTGTGCGTGCGTGTGTGAAGTGTTAGCTCAAAATCTCTCTCTGGAGAGTCTGACGAAGGAGAGTGTCCATAGTGGGTCACATCAGCAGACGGGGAGCGTCTCAAGCATGCGTGTGTCTTCTAGAGATCAGCTGACGTTGGGTGGGGTGTGAGACATAAGAGGGGCTGTAATATGGATGCCAAACAGGGTGCTGTGATGTCACAGCCTTGAGATGAGGACTCACACACACAGAGCTCTGGGGAACCTGTAGAAGAGGAGAAGAGAGGGTTAGCTGCTACTGGTGCCACGCGTTGCACGACTGGATCATGAAATATGCTCGTGTTGTGCGAAGAGAGCAGTGGGAGACATATTGGCCCTCATGTATCAATCTGACGTTGAAACCAGATTTATGAACCCACTCTCGCAGTGAGAGACACACTGTGCTGCACGCTAAAGTGATGCTGAACATCAAGATGGACGTCTTTTAGCCACGAACCTGTCCTCAGCGAAGCCATCCATCTCTTCTTCATCTTCCAGTTCCATGTCCAGCTCGTTATCCATACAGTCGCGGCCATAGCCACTCAGGACACTGGGGGAAGGGAGGGAGTCATTTGGAGGATATTAGCTAATGATGTGGGATATTCTAGGTAAGACAGTTATGTTACATTATGTGTTTGAGCTTTCTAAACCTGTTACACAGAGCACATTCCCACTCATAGGCCTACAGGTACTGTACGTAACCACGGCTCGACAGGAGGGGTGGAGCCTCCTACCTGACGGAGCGACACGTGAAGAAGACGATCCTTTTCATCTTCTTGTTGTAGAAGAAGTAGTTGAAGGACCAGAGGCTGCCCTCCTCGCCGAACGGGTCTGAGTCTAAGTCAGGGTTGTAGCTATGGCAACAGCAGGACAACAGCAGGGCATTAGCTTGCATTAAACACACACACCATGTGTATACTGTACCACGCACGAGCGTACACACGTAGAAACACACACACACACACACACACACCTGTAAATATCGCAGCCCTGCAGACTGATCTCTTGGTCGATGGCGTTCCACAGCTCCGGCCCGAGGGAGTTGAACTCCTCCCCTACGGCTGAGAACAAGCTGCTGTTCATGGCGTTGGCCACCTGGGGGAGACAACACATTTCAAACAACAATAAAACAATGTGTCAGATTGTTTGTTTTGCACAAGGTGTATTTCTTAACATAACATGAAAACCATCTGTGGCTATTTTTAGGATTGTTGTAAAAAAATAAGAAATAAGAAATGTAAATTATAATACACCCCCCCTTGAATCTCTATGGTAACCGTCTCTAGGGGGTTGCCTGGCAACACTGACCCAGTTGACGCTGGGCTCCTTGCTGAACTCGTGGGCCCGTGCGGTGCTGAAGTCATAGTCAGGCCGAAACGACTCGTTGAGCGTCGCGATGAGGTAGAACAGCGTCTTCCTGGAGCACTTGTCACTCAGGGGGTGCTCGGTGTCCTCACTGCTCTTCGCCAGTCTGCACGCGTGCACACACACACACACACACACACACGCACACACACACACACACGCACACACACACACACACACACACACAGGCACAGACACACACACATGTGCACACACACACACACACACACAGACACGCACGCACACACACAGACACACACACAGTCAGCCACTTACTTTCACACACGCTGGTGTGTAGAAGGTGTAGAAGGCAGTGGCTTGCAGTACTCACTGTGAAGGACTGGTGGCGCTGGTGGACTGAGGAGGAGACAAGGCCTCCAGGACGTGTGGCTCCCCCTCCTGGCAGAACTGCTTGAACATGTGCTTGTCGTCCCCTGCCATCTTGCAGGAGTAGCTCTCCATCCTACACACAACAGACAGGACACGCTGGTCTATTAGAGAACAGGTCGATTCAATGAAGGAGGACATTGTGTTTTATTATTAAAAAAGCAGGGTTAGTCATTCTCCGCAACGCTTGCTAACTTTAAGCTCAAATAAAACTCTGCCTCACACATTGAAACACATTGTGAAGCAAAGCGTAGAACTACAGCTTTGTTGTTGGGAGCAGTGTTCGCCACTTCATGTTCCTATTTACGGAGACAGGGCTGTGTAGAAGGACCAGATCATTATTTCAACATGCACAGAGTAAGATAGCGAAATGTAAGGGGATATTGGATTAATTTGACAAAACGTGTATTAGCTTACATTTAAATTGAAATAGCTGACTGTACCTTTAAGGAACAGGTCAGTGCAATGGTGACAAAGAGTTTTATTAGGGAACAGGTCAATGCAGTAGAGGAAGCATAATGTTTGTGCACGTCATACCAGCATAATGTTTGTGCACGTCATACCAGCGATAGCACTAGATCCTATCTAGCAGGAAGCACAGTTAAAAGAACCTTGAGCAGCGAGGACAGTTTGCAGGTCAGCGCTGAAGCACGCATTAAAGGTTTATAGATCAGACATCTCAGTTAACAGACGGGACTGGCGTGTTGCGTCGTTTGTCTTGGCCCCACCCACCCCCAGGAGTAAAAGAAGACGTGAAATGTAAGACAGACTGGCCTGTCTGTGGGTCAGATGGTCTAATTATAGTGGCATTAAGTCGCCCTGGGACATGGGTACGATTGACACACAAACAAACTGGAGACAGACAACTACACGCTATCCTTCACAATGACAATGGAGAAGTTAGCTGCAAGCTGCACACTGGCTGTATGTGGTACATTGCATCTGTTGTTCGATTATGTGCCTCTAATTCACATCCAACGTAGACAGCAGAAGCACGACTTGTTCTGTAAACGCTTCCTATCCAACAGGGCTAGTGGCCACTACCAGGCATTTACAGTACACTGCATATGGAAGATACTGTACTGCTAGGGAGTCTAGGGAATGTGTCAGTCAAAGCTGGAGGCCTCTGCACTGACCTACTAAGCAGCATAAACACAAGTCAGCTGAGCAGCTCCGGTGGCAGTCAGCGGTACTACGCCCCCATAACAACTATATTTACATCTAGAAATAAAATAGCCACAAATATAACAACACAGTGATTGGAGACCACGCGTATACATGACTCGAGGTTAAAGCCTGTACAGAACCTCCACAACGCTCTCTTTATGGGCGTGTGTTACTGTAGCAGCATCCGTGTTGAAGGTCATCTGGAATGGCACAGAAGGGAACACGCTCTTCCCAAGGCTTAGCCGCACACCTGGCATTGCATAACTTGCTAGCACTAGCTTGTTCCACTTCAGATCAGCAGAGCCATGTGTGTGATCTTTAGAGCTGTCACACCATCATATCAGACATACTAATAGCAGACATGGTGTTTCCTGCAGGTCTTTAAACCACTGTTCACCAATGTATATACATAATTAAAGTGTATTATTAAATACAGAGCAGCTGCAATGAAACAGAAATGTAAATACAAGCTTGGTTATATTGCACCCTTGACTAAATTATACATGGTGGCAAAAAACATTTAAAAAATTGTCAAAAGATTACAATATAGAAGATTCACAATGCACATGTGAAATAACGTTTAAACAATGAATGAGGTGAAGTTTTGTGAAGTAAAAGTTGTAATTTTTAAAACATTGCAAGGTTTTAAATTAAATTAGTATGGGGGAATGGGGGGGTGCTGGTGTGTGCGTACACGCATGTACAACAAGGTCCAGGGTGTAACAGCTGACTTGTTAAAACACAAGCATAGAAAAAAAGACCAGTGTAAAAGGCTGTACTGGGGACCGACTGTTTAAGTTTAACTTTACCTGCCAATGACGCGAGACTCTCCCGTTTCAACACAGAGCCGAGAGCTCAGAGCCTCAAAGCTGGAATTCTCCAACAGTTTCATTGCCGTCTGAAACCAAATAAATGCATTAAATAGTTAAATAATTGTTAAATAGCATATAAAAAAGAAGGAAAATACCCTTAAGGATTTAAACTATTTTAATAGTTAAATTAAAGTTTAATTATCAACGTGTTTGGAACATTCCATGTGTTAAAAAACACAAAGAACCGTATGTCGCATTATCATAATACTCGTCTTTACATACATGGTGGCATGTAAACATACAAATAAATAATGTGCACAGCGCCCCCAGTGGACATTATCCAGGGGAATAAACCAAAACGTTATTTCCTCCTTCAGTGATCTGCCCTTCCCCCACACAGTGAGTTAAGAGTTATTTCGTTTTCCTGGTTCAGTTTATCCACAATACACGACGCTTACTTACCCGCGATTAACGTGGCAGTAAGAAGGCGATTTCAGAAATCCGTCGGCAGAACGAACGCAGTGTTTTCAGGTCGCTACGGTACCGTACCGTACCCGATGCGAATATTTACGGCCCCCGCTTTGTTGTTTCCAGGCTGTCCGCTGGCAGTTAGATGCGCTTGTATTTTCAGAAGATGAATTCAATTAATTCCGAATAGAAATTAAACATTGTCCAAATCCACTCGGTCGAGGGTGATTTATTCTGAAACTGTTTATGTTTATACAAAAACTGCTCATTCCATTTAAATGCGACGAGATGGAATCCAAAAATTCTTTCGGTCCGTCGGAGTCAGTCTGCGGCGGCATCCCTTTCCACCTGGTTGTGCAAGGATTGTGCGTTAGCTAGATCAAGTCGCCTTCACTCAGCGACTCGATCGTGAAAAATAGCGTCTAGCGCTCACTACGTCGAATACAAATACAGACTTATTGCTGCAAATAGTCGATTACTTTTCTCCGATGTGACTTTGACACCAAAACAACTGAGTCTCTTCTGGAGCTCCACCCCTTCTGTACTACGTCCGTTGACGTTAGTCACGCCCACGACCAGAAACATAGCCTCACTCTGATTGGCTCCTTTACCTGTCCGTATGTCATTTCTAGATCGTGTGATTGGTTAACGATGTTAGGCGGCCATTATGGCGTAGCTGGAGCAAACGAACAAGTCCAACCTTAGGAAAACCATAGTCAGGACATGTCTGGTCATAACCTAACTATGCATCCATGATTCCACACATGAATCCCGAATAACACACTGAGGCGGTGAAACAAGCACATTTGTTAATAATAGAACAATTAATAGATTTACATTACATTTTTGAAAATACCTTTTAAGACACTCAAGGTCATCTTACATTATGCAAATATAAAGACAGATATTTAACATTTTGGATGAGCAGGCATTTAAGATATATAAATAAATATATATGAGCTTAAAATAAAGTGAAGAAAATTAATTAATGACATTCTTCAATGGAAACAATCACAATTGGGTGCTCAAATTAATCATTTATTTGTAGATGCTTTTTTAAAAGTCATGCCTAAAAAGGAATCGCTGTGGGTCAGCTGTGCCGGTCCTGGACATAAGCAGACACATCGTCCAGGCAGGTGCATTCATTACCCAGGTACTCCAGAATCACGTTCCCCCCGTTGTAGAGCGGTGTCTCTGGGCGGTCCAGCAACGACAGCAGAGAGTCATCCATGCGCAGCGCCTCCCCTGTCTCGGGGTGGCATAACCGCAGCTTCTGTACAGGGAGAGGACAGAGATACACTATTGCTCTCAGATCAATGTTCCTCACTGAGATTATAGTCTGGAAACCCTGCTGATTGACTATGGACCAATCAGGGCGGGTTAGTGAGATGACGGAGTTGAGAGTTTCGAAATGGTGTTTTAGAGAGAGAGAGAGAGAGAGAGAGAGAGAGAGAGAGAGAGAGAGAGAGAGAGAGAGAGAGAGAGAGAGAGAGAGAGACTATGTTCAGTAATTTAAATATTCACCAGGTCTACGCTAGTAGGAGGTAACAAGGTTAACACTTCTTGTAGCTGCACGTTAGGAAACAATTGCTGCGGTGAAAACAAACATGAATGAACAATGTCACCTTAGCGGCCAGCACGTTGTTGTTGTTCTTCAGACTAGCCAGGGAGGCAGCGTAATCCACTACTTTGCCCACACACCATTTGGTGCAGAAGAACATGGGCAGGCTGGAGTCTTTGGACTCCTTGGGCAGAAGCACCTGAAAGTACGTCCTCTCTGTCTAGAACGTCCGGAGGATATGGAGGGAAAGAACACAGAGTACACTGCATAACCTGCTAACGCAGCAAGCAGACAACTGGTTTATAGTCCAGTATGAGCAGTACCTGGGGCAGCCCCTTGTCCCCGACAGCATGGAGCTTGAGCTTCATCAATGCTACTTTAGCGACCGTCGCAGTGTTCTTGGCTCCTCTGGGCCTTTTACTTGTCGGTGCGGTCTTTGATGCTGGCTCGTTAAAGAAGAAAAAGAGAACACACACACACACACACACACACACACACACACACACACACACACGTTAGCATCGATAGATTTGTTGGCACTGTGAACAAAGGAGATTTTATATTGTATGTTACATACACAGATACATTTAAGTTAAGTTAGTTAGATAGATGCAAAATATATACAAAATCTACATTTAAAGCTGCTTCTTTTGTCCAAAACGACTCACAATTTGTACATTTGTCAATAACTGAATAGGTCATGTTAAACTAACATTATACTAGAATAATCCTAATGACATATGGACTATAATCTATACATTTACTACATATATTACCATTAGCATTCAATCATCTGTGGAGACATCTAAATAATTGCTGACATACAAAACAAATTGTAATTTTTTTAAGTCACCGACCCACAATTTTCTGCACCAGATCTTTAGTTGCAGCCATTCGATATTTAGGCGTCTCCAAATTCTGACACTTATGGTCATCCTGATGACGATGACTGTAATGGCAAGACATTAAACATCACATCATCATTTTTCTTAGAGAGATATTTAGATATATTCCAACTCGTCCATAAAATATACTGTTCCATCATTTGTAGTCATGTGTATTTCACTGATAGCATTATGTTCACTTCAGGTATTTCCAAAAACATGATCACAGCTACAGTTGATGGGAAATGGCATGTTCTGGGTTTAAATAAAATAAAAGTTAGCTAATTATAAAGTTAAAATCAACCTACGCCAAACAAAAATGTTTTTTACAATGGGGACATATGACTGGCAGCAACTCCTTTCCCTTGCAGTCTTGAAATGAACATGGAAAACTTGTAGTGCCACTTGATGTTGTCTGAGTTTCTCGTTTCACTGGCACCTGGAAAAGGCACATGTTAGACTAGAAACAACACAACCAGCAAAAGACAACTGTCTATGAGGATTCTGATGTATTGTGGTCAAAACTACCTACCTCTGGGCATGAATGTGATTCTCTACTTCTATGAGCAAGGCTGCAACAGAGACAAATAAATTAAATAAATAACAACTTTAAACATGTTTACACTGACTGATACGCAAATTATTGGATTCTTCTTACCAGAATACACCATTACAGCAATCACAAACAAATGGAAGGAAATCTATGAGAAGAATGGAAACACTTTATTTGTAAGGTTCAATTGGGTCGGTGTTAAAGCAAGACAATACATTGTAAACGCGGTATTTTAACAATAATACAGTATAATGCAGCGTTAGCTTAGCTTCTACAAGCCTCCTATCTTAGCAAATGTCGCTACCAGTAAGCATTGCGTTGTTGTTAATCTACAGCAATATTTAACATAAGCTTTTGTCGTTATTGTCATGGACACTGATCACAGACACAAACCTTTTTGACTGCAAGATTTAGTCTGACAGTGCTTCCCGATGTCTAGCTCAGCCATGTCGCCGCTGATGTCAACAACACGTCACACTCTCTTCTTCGGCGGTGTTCTTAACTGCTGACAACGAAGAGTAATCACGCACTACCGCCGCCAAGTGAACTGAAACTGATACGCAGCACTCAAGCACTGAAAATGGTAGTCATAAAATGTATTCTCTCAAAGACCATACAAACAAAACCGCATGATTAAATAGGACGCAACCATTCTAACCACAGATCGAATGGAACAGGTTAACCGGAGGGCGTTCTCAGGTACCGCAGGCCTATGAGAAAGGTGTGGCGGTGGACAACAGGTGCATTCATTGGCTAACTGGTGGCTCTTGAGATGAATGTGTAAAGAAAGCCGTCGGGCAGGAAAATCCACCTGCCTGGACACGAAGGAGCCCTACAGAAGTGTTACGCACATCATACACGATACTTTAGAAACAACGCGTTACAATGAGCAGAATATCGAAAATATTCAAAGGGAGTTCGAGCTCGTCAAGTTCATCATCGAGGTCGAGTTCAAGTTCCAGCTCCAGATCGAAACACCACCGATCACGGACAGAACCGTCCGCGCAGGAGGCTCTTCACAAACTTAGAGAGACTGAAGATATGTTGACGAAGAAGCAGGAGTACCTGGAAAAGAGGATAGAGCAAGAAATAATGATAGCCAAGAAAAATGGCATTAAAAACAAACGGGGTACGTTCAGCGGGCTACACTATCGGCTATGCCTAATTAATCATCGCTATAAGCCTTTATATGTCATTATTATGATGTCCTTAATAACCTAATTGTCATTTTAAACAAGTAAATAACGGTCCAATTCTAATCAATAATCTGTCTACTTGAAATTAGCCGGCATACAGCGATATATGCAACTATTGTTATAACTTTGTTTTGATTGCACACATTGCTCTGACTATCCCTTTTCAGGCGTATCCATTTTGCCTGATAACGCCCAAGATTATTGTCACATTAGGCTATTTGGGTGGCACTGGCAAATACACACGGAATGCTGTCAGAACACACTATAGGAGCAATATGATAGCCAGCGATCGCACTTGTGGTTGTTTGAAGGCTATAACCGTAGGCTAGTGTACTGTAGGCCACTTGTAGCCCCCTCGCCTCGACTGACCCCAGGTGGTCTCTTGCAGCCGCGCTGCAGGCCTTGAAGAGAAAGAAGCGGTTCGAGCAACAGCTAACCCAGATCGACGGCACACTCTCCACCGTCGAGTTCCAGAGGGAGGCGCTGGAGAACGCCCACACGAACACGGAGGTTCTGAAGAACTTGGGCTTCGCTACCAAGGCCATCAAGGAAGTCCACCAAAACATGTGAGCGGACCGTCGTTGTTGTTTATGCTATAGCTTTTATTGTTCTGCAAGCGTTTATAATGGCAAACTGAGAACCGACATAACAGCACATATAGGAGAATAAAAGATGGTTCAGGTTCTCGATATATCTTTTAAAGACCTGCATCTCAAAATCCCCCATTATTTCTTGGTTTATCTTACTGCACAATGCTACTGGCTGGCCACCGGTACATAAGACCCTTAAAGGTATAGCCAGCTATTGCAAGCTATACCTAAGTTTGACGCCCAGCCTGAAGGTTGTGGGTTCAAACCCCGGTGGTAAGCATCCTTGAGCAAGATGCCTTACCCCTACCCCCCCCCCCCCCCCCCCCAACTGCTCCTGGTGGTTGGTTGCACTTTGCATGGCAGCAATCACCATGTGTGTGTGAATGGGTGAATGTGAGGCAAAATACTGTAAAGCACTATATAAAAGCAGTCTATTCAATGTCATTGACAATTTTGTCAAATTCAACAATATCTCCTCATTTTGCTAGTTTACCATTCTCTGTCCGTGTTGGAAAAAAAAGTGCTACTTCTACACAGCCCTGGCTCTGTAAATAGTAACATAAACAAAGTGGTGTACGCCGCTCATATCAGCAAAGCCGTAGTACTATGCTTTTGTGTTTCTATGTGTGAGGCGGCTCCACGCAGACCGCTGAGTGATACGGTTTTGATTTGAGCTCAAACTTAGCAAGAATGACCCTGCCTTTAAGTAAGGGAACGCAAACCCCGCTCTCCCTTGGCGTATGTCTCCAGAGCATCCTTTGAGGTGTCGGAGAGTGAGGTATAACTGCCCTGCGCAAACCAGCCGACCAACATTACAGGGCCTTTTAAGAATGTAATGTGATTAGGGGCTATATCAATATATTAGACTTGACTTTATTTTGTAAACCTTTCTTTTTGTTTGTTTGTTTCAGAGACCTAGAGAAGATAGACTCTCTCATGCAGGATATCACAGAGCAACAGCAAGTGGCCCAGGAGATGTGTGATGCAATCTCCCAGCCAGCCGGCGATACGTTTGATGAGGTTTGTGAATCAGAATTCTCCACCTGTCTACCCACTATTATTATTATTATTATTATTATTATTATTAGTAGTAGTAGTAGTAGTAGATGAACACAGGCCTTGACTGCACATGTACATTGTGTTCCTGAGCACTTGCTAAAGCGTGTGTGTTTGTTTGCTAAGGATGAGCTGCTGGCAGAGCTTGCAGAGCTGGAGCAGGAGGATCTACAGGAGGGTATGAGGAGCATGGGCAGGCTGCCCAGCACGTCTGCGTCCAGGCTGCCCAGCGCACGGCCCAGTCAGCGCAAGAGTACGTGCACATGCTCCTCCTCCTCAGAGGCTGCAGGCTTCACCACTCCAGTATGCGCTGGATTTAGGCCACGCCCCCCTTAACTTAAGACTTAAAACTACTGTGTGTGTGTGTGTGTGTGTGTGTGTGTGCGCGCGCGTAATAAATAAACCAGGTCGTGTTATATGACACTTCGTTACTCTATATGACTTCCTGCCACAGGATGTCGCTCTAAGCACTAGCATCTCAGAAACAAATGCTTTGTGGACACACACACACACACACACACACACACACACACACACACACACCATAACAGCCAAGAAAACAGAACAGGAGCTGGAATTTCAACACAGAGAAAGTGTGATGTCATGTCCTGATCAGGACGCACTCAACTGTATCTACATTGAACATGAGTTGTTTGCTGCTTAAAACATTGTATAGAGCCACATACGTTTGTTTCTTTAAACCCAGCAACCACAATATAGGTGGTTGCAGCTTTATCTGCCTTTTTTAAATGTATTTTAATTCACAGTTCAAAACCACAATGTTGTAGCGACTGAAAGTAGGGGTATATAGTGCATTTGACTGCTTTTAATCTCACATTGTGAGAAATGTGTGTACAAATTAACCTATTAGTATTACATTTTATTGCTTTCAGTCGTGTTAATTAATGGTGTTTCTCCTTCACAGCAACTAAAAAGAGGGTTGAAGATGACGATGTTGGAATGAGGAAGTTGTCAGCCTGGGCAACATGAGTCCAAATATGCAGCTTTTCATGTTATGACAGAGTCCTACGCACATGAAGTTTGTTTCTTATGTTCTTTTATTTTTCCCCCCTCTATATCCACAGACTGATTGATATACTGTTTTGATATTTGTTGAGGAATTGTTATATTATAAATAGTATAATTGTGAAGGAATTGGAATTGTATATCTGCTTGTCTTTGTATGTAACATTTACAAAATGGACTGCTTGTGCATTTGCTAAATGATTAATTCTATATTTTGTATTGTTTTTTTGTATGTGTGCCGCTGTCGCACAGCTGTAAATAAATGTTAAGATTTGACATTCAGTGGAAAGAAAGTTGTCTATGCGCGTATGTTGCACTGCCCCCGGACGACAGCAGGGGGCACCATAACATATGAACTGCTTGGCCCGCCTTTCAGGAAGAAAGGAAATCCGTCTACGGCGGAGTAGACACACTTAGTACATTATAATAACCTGAATAAACCAAACATCTAGAACATGAGCGTGGAAACGAAAACACCGCTACAAAAATCAGGTGAGTCTACTGCCACGTTACCGAAATGTTTCTCGTAACTTGGCTTAGTTCAGATGCTGTTTAACACTCCGGAAAAGCGACACGTTTCAGATGTCACGTCCAGGCTTGAATGTTCCTCCTCTGGGCTGTGATGACGATACAGAGAAGACAAATGTTAGTAACCTGGATGTCACAGTAGTGCCTTGTAATGTGTGTTTAAACGCGGTATCAAGAGCGTGGTTTTATGTAGTTACAAGGTTATAGCGGTAGGCTTTAAAGAACTATGCGGACAGGCGCCGGTAAACGTCAGGTAAAAGTAATTGACGTCGTGGGGAAAAGGCGCAACACTAAATAATTGAACGGTGTTGTGACAGACTCTGTACAGGAGGAGGAAGAGCGGGCTAGCCGTGTGGCCAACCGGCTATCCGAGCTGCGCCTCGTCCTGCTCGGCTGGAGGTGGCCCGGGAAGAGCCTGACGGGTAACACCATTCTGGGCCGTGAGGAGTTCCACCTGGAGCGCGCCGCCGAGTTCTGCGTGACGCGGCGCACGGAGGCGGAGGGCCGGCGTGTGACCGTGGTGGACACGCCGGGCTGGTACGCCTCCCAGGCCACGCCGCCCTACTTCCAGAAGGAGATCGTCCGCGGCGCCTCGCTGTGCGCGCCGGGCCCCCACGCCTTCCTGCTGGTCGTCCCGGTCGGCATGTTCTCCGAGGTGGACCGTGAGCGCATCGAGGAGCACATGGGCCTGCTAGGTGAGCGCGTGTGGCGGCACACGATCGTGGTGTTCACCTGGGCGGAGGTGCTGAAGACCATCTCCATAGAGCGCTTCATCCGCCGGGAGGGCAAGCACCTCCAGTGGGTGCTGGACAAGTGCCAGCGGAGGTACTTCGTCATCAATAACTTCGTCTTCGGCGAGCACCCGCAGCTGGCGAGGCTGATGGAGGCGGTGGAGAAGCTTGTGGCGGAGGAGGGGGGCCTCTACAACCCGGAGGAGGAGGAGGCGGGGGAGGAGGAGGAGGGCAAGAAGAAGCTTAACCTGGGTGACAACCTGAACCACCACACCGAGAACCAGGGCCAAGAGGGACGGCAGCTGGGGGCGCGACCCAAGCAGAACTCCGCAGTTGGCCTGGCCAAGCCCGCGGAGGTGACGTCACAGCACAGTGAGTGGTGGTGACCGGTCCCAGACAAACACATTTTATTACATTGCTTGTGTGTTGTTGTTGTTGTTGTATACTCAGATTCCCTGTGCTCATTAGCTGCAGGTGGATTTTAAGTTTTGACAAGTAGTTAAGTAGTAGTAGTTAGAGTTCCACCAAACGCCTTGGTAAATCATTTGGGAATATTTGGGTTGGAGTCCTTGTGGGCACTACAGTATCTGTAAGCGTCCTTGAGCAAGTTGCCTAATCTTCTTAATACTGATACCAGATGCTTAATACTGATAGATGTAAATGTATTAATACCAATACATGTTTGTCACTTTGGATGAAAGTGTATCTCTGTACACAAAAACTCACAAAGTTAATATTACAATATTAATTAGCCTATAGTATGTGTCCTTTAAGGAGACATATTACAATAACTCTGTCTTTTTTTACAGATTAATCAACACACTCTGATCTCTACAATGGATGGATCTTCTCCACTTTTATAGACTGATAAACTGCTCTGAGCTCATCCCAACTCTGCTTCTGATTTAGGTCATTTACTGTACGATATTTTGAAAACCACCTACGGACTCTCCCTACAACGTCTGACTCATTTTCTTTTCTTTTTGCATTGTGTTGACACCTTTTGTTGAAGTTAAACGTATTTGGTTTAGAAAAAAACAACAAAACTTCCAAAGATTAAGTCTGATGCAAGCTCACATTTCATTTCACTAATTGCCGAAAACATCCATAGTTAGGTAAGCATGCACAGGATGTATGTACTACGCATGTATTCGATACTACACAGCACCACGTTACCCAAACTCACGTCAGTCATGTAATGTTTGTATCAGCGTTACGAGCATTGAGGTACTAATACAAAAGAAGTGAGCAGTCTTTTTACCACTGTATGTCAACGTTTTGCTTTCCGGTTGTTGCAAACAATCTGTTGAATCCATTTCATCATTGTCCAAATAGTTTAACCTATTTACTTTCTAGAAGTGCTTTTAGATTGGAGATGTGTTTGTTGTAAATAACATTACTTAAGTACTATAATTTTACAATCTACAATCTATATGTCCTTGGTCTTGGCTGATGCCCTTGGCACACCTGCACTAAACTAAACTGTTACTGTAATACTTTATTAAGGACATATTTACATGTTAAATATTCCTTTTTGTTGTGACCAAACTTGACTTTTCTATTTTTTTTAAACATTTGTTTCAAAAAGTTTGAATTATTTGTCTATCTACAAAGGACTGCATACTTAAATCTTTCACGTGTTTCTCCTACTGAACAAGCGTTGCAGACCCCACAAACTGCAGATGAACAGCAGATCTTACATGGGATAACGTAAGAAATACACACTGTAGCAATGTCCCTCTCCATAGTTCTTATAGCTTTCATCATAGTTCTTCTTATATATAAATATAAATAAATATAGTTAAGCTGGCCCATTCTTTAACCCACCTGTGCTATTCTGCCTCTCTGCTATTGCTAGTTTGACTGACACAGGTATTTCATAGCATGAAGATTAAAATACCTGCCTATTTTCAGTAATTCCATCTGTAATTTTCCTTTTCGGAATGTAGTTAATTAATATTTTTGTACTGATGTGCTTTATGAAACTTTAATGAATGTAAACAAACCCATGGAATGCCTTATATGACATCTACAGGGAGTGTAGATGCATGCACTATAAAATGTGGACAATCTTGTGTTCCTGTTTGCCTTCTGAGATGACATTTGTTTTTGAAGGAAAACATTTTTAAATGTTACAAAGTACCTGTCATGAGCTGTTCTTTTCCCTATTGTATCTGAATACATGTATATTTTGATTTAAATATAGGCTATTCAAATGTAACTATTTGACAAACAAGGGCTTGACTAAAATTACACATTTATAAAAATAAAAAGGTATTTTCTGCCATGTATTTGCATAACAATAAACAAATTCAAGTCACTACTGTGTTAGAATAATTTATTTTATTTAGTGTACCCACCAGATGACAGTAGAGAGTTAAAAAATGGGTGTATTGACTATCATGGAATTTTCAGTTTGAATCATTCTGAGGACATCTGTAACTAAGTCGTTCTTTGAATGTTAGATTAAAACGTTTTCTTTAAAAACAAAGAAAACATAAGATTATAGTCTAGAGACCTTGTTCACAGTAGAGTTACTTTGTACAGCCATCCTTGGCATTTCAATCAGGGTGGGTTAGTGAGACGTTGAAGTCAAGTGTGCTTTGAAATGTTGGAAGATAAAGTAATACAAACATCTGTAGCATTGCCAATTGGTTAAAGTCTGTCCATTTTCCAAATTAACCAGAGATCTACACCCAGGAGTAGACAATGGCGGTTAACACTTTCCAATGAAGTGTTGAAAGACTCTGAATTTTGGGTCTGGTTACATAGGCTATACAATGCAGCTTGGATGGGAATTATATCTTTAATGAAAATAATTAAGATTATGATCAATACTTAAATGTCCCACTTCTCTACTCAGAAAAGAGTCAGGATTGTTTCAACTTTATTTATTTCAAATGTAATCAAATCAAGATATCTATGGTACCATGTCACTTTCAGTATGTCATTGTTTTGGGATGTTGTGATCAGATCGTACCAAAACTAGTTCACAGTAGGAACTAGTCCTCATTCTTTCTTGCTTATATTAATATCTGTATGAGCAAATGTGTATCTACCATAAACATTAAAGCTTGGCAAATGCAATTAGTCAAGATCGGTGAAGCAAATGATTACTTGAGGCTAAACAAAGAAATAAAAAGTGTAATTGTGATTACAATTATGTAATTGTGATTAGACATGTTGGCTATATTTCACACACACACACACACACACACACACACACACGCACACGCACACACACACAGTTATCTGCCACATTCCCTGACTGCATGTTGACTGGATATAAACATTTGCAGTTGCAAGTGGGAGTGTAGACTACAACAAGCACACATGTAAGCACTTTCCAAGAGCATTTTCCGACATACTGAATATACATTTCCCCCCCTTCTACACACCCATAATTATTAGTCAAATAAAGCCAGATGGTATGAGCAATATTCAATGTTTTTTAAGCCTGCTAGTATTCTATGGGCTAGACAATCCCACTGCCATCAATAACATTTATACAGCATGTGTCCTTGCAAGACGATCTGTGTATAAGAGTTAAATATGAGCAGTTGCTTTTGTTGCATGTGAATGATGGAGACTGTTCTGAATATTTCGGATAAGATTGGCAATGATTCAGGGTGTTAAAAGGTGCATATTGAAAAGCATGATAAGTCTTTGGTCTCAGTGCAATGGTAAGAAGAGGCTAATGGGAGAAAAATAAAATGAGTATGAATATGATTTGATATAATGTAGCCTACAAATCAGACTGGATTGGTATAATATTGCTCTTTTGACTTTGTTTATAGAATTAAAGTGTCTACTCTCAGGGGTGTGATGGGATTAATCATCCTTAAATAATACACTCCATAACTGTTTGAGTCTGAGTAATAGCCCCTATTCTCTACCGTGACCTATGACAGTGGTTGATATAACGTTCACATTTGAATTAAAAAAGTAAAGACAAGGCCACTCGTAAAAAAATATTTAAAATAAAAAATGGTATAATTTCACAATGGAACACAATATTATATTTGCCATCAATTACCTGAATCTGCAAATGTTTCGGCAGGGGTGAAGCTCGGCTTGAACGTCATTACCACTGCATTAGCTTAGGCGTGTTGATGGTTAGCATGTGTTAGATGGACGTGAGCTAGCCAAACAGCATACTGGCAGTGATGCACACGGGAAACAGAAGTCCGCTCTGTCAAGAAAGCTATGGCTGGTCATCCAAGATGAGGCTAAATGTGGCAGATGGATCGAGAGAATCCCCCGCACAGAGCCAGCTCAGGTCGATACCCAATCAATCAATCACTCACACACACACATACATACATTCATCATACACACTAACAAGCACCTGTCTTGTAGGTTTACATTTCGTACCACGTCAAATGGAAAACTAAAGTAATAATGTGATTAAGTAGTATAGATTGTGCAAACTCTGGTCACGGACAAGGTGGAGAGCCAGCTGGCAATGAAGATGTAAACATAAAAGCAAAACAAAACGCGATGGCGTCAGTAAAGTAATAAATCCATTAGTCCATAGAAGAATGTTGCTGACACCCGTTCAGCGATGTGCCTCAGTGAGGACATACCGTGGTTCAGTATGACCTGTGTGTTGGATGCTCAGAATGCTGCCTCTATTGGAGTGTATGGTCGGGGGTCCAGGCTGTGTAGGCCATAAGGAGAGGGGGTTGTGATCACTGCAATATTAAGTATACTTTACACTAATACATTTTAGTTTTAATATGTATTGAAACATAACATATTACCTGTTGAACTACGTTTATGCTTTGCATCCATAACACTCCGGCGTTGTCGAGTCCCTAAAATGGAAACGCTGCTTGCACAGTTTAAGTTTTAAAACTCTGAGGTGGCTTTCCAGTCCGGATGGGCATACATTGATCAGTTTGGAAACTACGACGCAGACACCCCACATTCGCTTCCTGATCGGGTCTTATCAGCATGTCGCATGGATGTATTATAATGTCGCCGTATTTACTTGGCCACAACTCCCAATCCATGTTTTCTGTTGCCATGATGGCCTATACTCAACGACTACTTCCAGTATAAGTTCCCTTGTCATCGTCGGTCCAGAAAAATACATATCTGGTCTTATTTTTCAACATTGCTGTTCAGTTACAATAGTAGTAAATGTTCTTCAACTAGACACACATCTTTTTTACACCGGCCCGCGCATGCCCTGTCTACCTGGCTGGTCATGTGATATGCGCCTCCATGCATGTAAATATGGACAGAGGTATGTTCTTATATGGAGCTTAAAAACTCGTCTGGAGGGAGATCGTTTTAGTTTAAATACCCTGTTTTAAAACTAAAACATATTAAAGTAGATGTAGACTTAGACAACCGTAACCACGCCAACCTCTGGCCAAAAGGAACTGAACAAGTAAACAAAACAAACAAAAATAAGTACCACAATCACCTGATAGATACAAAGGCTTATATAACCCCACCAACATTAAAGTGGAAATCTCCTCTCACACCCTCTGTTGTCGTTTCTGAAAATATACACTGTAGAAGTCCCCCGTCCCTACCCCTCCTCCCCAGGAACCCCAGGCCACAGCGAGGTCTCGCGCTCCTCACCGCTCCTTAGAGTCACGTCGGAGCAGCTGTGGGACCACAGGGAGGGGGGAGGAAGGGGGAGACTGGCGCAGGGCCAAGGGAGAAGAGGAGGTCCCGAGGAGGAGCCTCACATGTTCATCTCCTTTGAGGGGGTCATCTTCTGGCAGGAAGGGGAAGTGGGGGGGCATTCTAAGGGGAGGAGTAGTGGCTGGCAGTGGGCTGGGTGGTTGTTTTTCCCATGGCAATCCTTACAGGAGCGGGTCACTTCCACACACCGGCTGCTCGCAGGGAGAGACACTGGAGGGGGGAGGAGGGGTGTAGGGGGAGGGGTAGTGGCCTCAGCACTGCTCAGACTCGATGAAGCCCTCCTTCTCCTGACCCACCGGCTCTACCTCAGCGTAGGCCGGGTGGCCAGACCCCCGACGGAACTTCATGGCCGGCCACCTGCTGGGACGTCTCTGTGGGGGGTCAGAGGGCAGCTAGGGTCATCATAGGTCAATGGGGTTCATAAGGTCAAACATATTCTGTCTGTCGGAGGGGTAGCTAAGGTCAAACGTATTCTGTCTGTCTGGGGGGTTAGCTAAGGTGTAAGGTGTCTAAAAACTATTAGGCATTCTGGCGTCTGAAGACTAAAACTATCAATCTAAAATTGCTGCCAGTGCCAACATTGACACTGCTAGATAGCGTGTGGTCCTGCTCAGCGCTAACAGAGCGAAGTATCTGCTGCTATAATCCCTGTAGGCTGCCAAGGACAGGCTGCTGTCAAACCTTTGTATCTTTGACAGGGATGTAAGAACAGTCTGTTCTAATACTCAGCCCAGTGCTAGCATGCATAGACCCATGAAGACAACCTAACATGACTCCGACATGCAGTAAACATCCTGCCAGTAGCATTTCAATGAGTCACTGTGAATTTGAAACGGCACATACCAGGAAACTAGCCTGACAGAGAAGTACTTCTAATAGAGATATTGACGACCCAATTGAAGACATCTAGCAATTTTATCAGGACACACTGTACTAATAGCTAATGTATCAGTCAAACTTAGTAACACAGGAATATTTGAAGTACCTAACTGAAATAGCCAATCTGCATATTAGTACACATATAATACAGGCTGAGCAAGGTTCACAGCAGGCATGTTTTTAAGTGCAGGTCACGGTCACCTCAATAAATATGGCAAGCTGTTGACATTTGTTCTCCAAGACTTATTAGTATGTATATAACAGACACTAGTATCTAATGAGCAGACACTAGTATCTAACAAATAGATACTAGTATCTATAGAACAAATACTAGTATCTAATTAAGATACACTAGTATATAATTAAGATACACTAGAATCTAATTAAGATACACTAGTATCTAATGAATAGATACTAGTATCTATAGAACAAATACTAGTATCTAATTAAGATACACTAGAACAGGGGTGGCCAACCCTGGTTCTGGAGAGCCTCAGCCCTGCATGTTTTAGATGTCTCCCTGCTCCAACACACCTGATTCAACCGAATGGGTTGTTAGAAGCCTGATAACGACCCATTCATTAGAATCAGGTGTGTTGGAGCAGGGAGACATCTAAAACAT
>JAODOY010024487.1:0-23829 GCA_025399855.1 Forbesichthys papilliferus
GACTGTACTATTACTTCTCCTGTCTACTGCCTCTCCTTCCCGCAATTGGGTCCGCCTCCCTCGACCGTATCCTGACAGAAATAGCATATTCTGGTGAATATGAATGAATTACAGCATATTGCGAGAGCCTTTATTGACTGTTTTGTCTTGTTACGTGATTTGTGTAATATGTGCCAAGGCCTACCAGTGATAATATGTGTTCTCTTCTCTTTAGGTTTGAAATCAGACTTGATGATATTGTGAAGGCGCTTAATTATGCAAAATAAACCAACAATTCCTTTCAATTGTTTCTAAACACATTAACACTGAAGTAACTACTTTGTTTTGAAAATGTAATGAGTGGAAAATAAAAATACATACTTGAGAAAAGTACTGATACCTGAAAATGCTACTTAAAGATTGTGTAAAGCAAAGACATATGTTTACTTGTAAATACTTAATATATGTTAGAAATAAATGTCTTTAAACATGTGAAAACACTGTTAACTATGTAGTATTTTATTATAGAGTTACAAGACCCCAATGTACTTAAACTTCTTCACTTGGGGTAAGGACTCATTCCCCACATGGAGTAGGTAGCTCAGCTATCCGTAAGGAACTCGGAGTAGAGCCGCTACTCCTTCGCGTCGAAAACAGCCAGTTGAGGTGGTACGGGCATCTGGTAAGGATGCCCCTTGGCTCCCTTGGGAGGTGTTCCAGGCACGTCCAGCTGGGAGGAGACCTCGGGGAAGACCCAGGACTAGGTGGAGAGATTATATCTCCACACTGGCCTGGGAACGCCTCGGGATTCCTCAGTCAGAGCTTTCCAATGTGGCTCGTGAAAGGGAGGTTTGGGGTCCCCTGCTGGAGCTGCTGCCCCCGCGACCTGACTCTGGATAAGCGGGAGAAGATGGATGGATGGCCTTTCCCTTCTGTGCCTTTACTTACTTTCACTATAATTGTGTATTTTACTGTATTTTTTACATTTTGAACCAAAAGCCACATAATAGATTATCTGTTGATCACTGGCTGCACTTTTGTGTTGCTAATACATGTTTTACTTCTATAAAGTAAAGGCAACTCATTCACTTTTACAGATAGTTTTCTAAAATGTACACATTTTACCCTTAAGCCAAAAGTTGCTGTGGTTTAAAGAAAAACGAAACTGAATTACAACAAAAGGGATTTCACATTGTCCATTGTATGCGGGTAGAACTGAAACATGAAAAAGAATGCAGTTTTTGTAATGCCATCAGTTGTTCGTATAGAATGTGATGGTTGACAATTACCTCCTGTAATGTTGTGATCGTCCAGTTAGGCCTATTCATGAACAAGATGTGGTTTTAAGAAGAAGCCTACTTGGCTAATTATGAGATAGGTGTGTTGCTACAACTGTTTGTATCGCTTCATCTACCACCATTTCCAAAGCTTGACTTTAATGGAGACACTTCATTCTCTGAATCCTCATACTCTGAAACCACACCCAACGGGGATGGGGGGGGGGGTTAGTTCCCAATGCTCCATTGAGTTTGCAATGCATAAAGCTAAGGTAATGTAATTTCTGACTTCTACAAAAGAAAAACACTGAAAGCTTCCTAAACTCTGGTCTGGCAGGATGCACTAACCACAAGGTACAGAATCTACATAACCTGTCAAACCGAAAAAAAGTAGGGGTGAAAGGAGAAATTACCAAACTGCCTACAGGCAATACTGTATGACGTGTGTCTCTATTGCCTGAAGGGGGGGGGAGGGGTGGTGTGAGGGTTACACACTGTCCTGGCTGCTGACATCATTTGTGTCTCTCCAGCACAGTAGGTGGCAGTATAGGCAACATAATGTTAATATCGATATAACGGTTTCGTCAAGTCACGTGGTACACTTACGACATGTACGTTTTTACGACATTATCAGAACGCTTTACGATTGTTTGTGAGATTAATTCAAAATGGAGTAGTATGAAACATAATTCGCGTTTTACATCGCGTACTTTATTGTATTCTTACACTTTTACAACATTTTTATTAACGTTGTAACTGGCAAACCTTATATCATGACTGAAGAAAAGAAGTCGGACTCGTTCCGTTTCTTTTCAGGCTACGACGATCTGAGTGACAGCAGCGACAGCAACAGTTCCGACGAGGAGCGCGGCAGAGGGAACAAGTCCAGCCAGAGATCGGCCACAGATGGAGAGTGTCCCCAGCAGGGAACCAAACGGGCAGTCAGTGGGGCTCCTCTACCCAAACCCGACGATCTTTTCAGATCCGTGTCCAAACCCGCTTTTCTGTACAATCCTCTCAATAAACAAATAGACTGGGAAAGTCGTACAGTAAAAGCCCCAGAAGAGGTAAGTTGTATATTTCTTCTACGAAGTGTATGCGTGTTTGTCCAATATGTTGGCTATGTAGATTGTACGGTATCACTTCTTTTTTTTTTTACAAAGGTAGCCTATAAAATGCGTACGGTCCCTCGAATGCCATATACAACGCGTCCAGATGAACATTCCATCTCCATTTTCTTTCCAGCTGACTGTTGATGTTTTCAAAACCCAACAGTGTTTGTAGCAGGAGGGGTAGAGAGGCGAAAGTGTGTAGAGAGTAATGTCATCCACTCAGCTGTCATTTATGGTCGGAGATGCTTGCTTGCTTGCTTGCTTGCTTGGAGAGTCAGCGATTGTAAATGTAAACAAATACACTCAAAGTCAAATCAACTCAGTCAAATCCAGCTCTACTCGCGTCACGGTCTATGTGCACTCTATTACACTAAATCAGTGTTTTTCTACACAGCCCGTACTCCAGTATGTACATGACAGGTGGTGTGGCAATGCGTGTCCAACGTGGAGGGGGGCTGAGCTTCTGAGGGAGCACCCTATAGCATTGATTGTGCAAATATAAATACATTAATATATCTACAAATTATAATCCAGAATCCCTGACTCCACCTTTTCATACTTATTTAATACTGGACAATCCTTCCAAACACAATCTGAGTACCATGTCCTGTTACAGCTAAAACAATCTAATTGTGTGATTGTGTATGCACACTTGCTTGCTTATTTGCGTGTGTGTGTGTGTGTGCTTGCACACAGCCTGCCAGGGAGTTCAAGCCGTGGAAATCCAACGCGGTTCCCCCTCCTCAGAGCTACACCACGGAGCCAGAGAAGAAGAAAGGGGCACCCCCGGGCATGGACATGGCTATCAAGTGGTCAAACGTCTACGAGGACAATGGAGAGGACGCTCCTCAGCATACAGGGAGCGCCTCCTCCCTGCCCACAGAAGAGCAGCCTTCTGACTCAGGTGAGTGGCGCAGGAGGTTATGAGCCCGCTCCCAATGATGTGAAAGGGAAACATGAATCGAATAAAAAAAAAAAATGTTTTCACAAGTGACTTGACAAAAGCAGTCTAGCTCACTTGTACAGCCCAATTGTATTGATAAATACTAACTTATTTATTAGCCTGCATCTTTCCAGTCAATCACCACCATGGCTGAAGGCTCGGTTTGCCCATTGTGTCCCCCACATACAAAATGTTGAAATACTGGTCTAAAAACAAAATGAATCACACAAAAAAGATGTATGTGTGTGTCATGATACAATAGAAATGTTTTTCTTAAGAACATGTAAGGCAAAGTGATTCCAGTATGTTTTAGTGCCGTTTTAAAATAATCGTGATAATATCGTTTATCGAGATTATTTTAGCCATGATAATCGTGATCGTTTCATATCGTCCCATGCCTGCTCTGACCTAACCCTCCCTCCTACCTCTTCATTCAGATGAGGACACAGAGAAGGGGGGCTTGTCCGCCAAGAAGCGCAGAGTGGAGACCTTCCAGCAGAAGGAGAAAAGGAAACGAGACATGGGGCAGGCCACGTCTGACAAGAGCTTTGTGGAGGAGGAGAAGAGGATCCTCAGGCAGCAGGCGGAGTAGCGCAGGGCCCGCGCTGCCCCCTACAGGCCACCAGCAGTCATGGCAACAGCCCCAGCACAGAAGGATGTAGCTTTAACCCCGTTTAAAGGTACACTTCCTCAGTCTGGGCCTGAGTGTACTCAAGTGGTTGTAGCACGCATCACACACACACATGTATATGCATTACACATGCATACATGCATATACTGTACATATACATAGGAGTTGTTTTGGTGTGAAGCTCAGAGAACGTCCCTCCCTCTACCCAAAGCAGGAGTATTCCTCTCGACCGCTTCCCCCACAGCGGTCGCTAACGTCCACAGCCCCTACGACCCGCACACAGTTCTGTGTTTTAACACCTAAATGGTGAGCTGGGTAATAATAAAACACAATAGAGGACTTTGTTTTTAATTTAGTATGTTCTGTCATTAGGTTTGGTGGTTGTAGGGAACATACAGCACATCTTACTTGGGCACATATGCCTATATTGTCCCTGTTTGTTTTGTAAACAACAAATCATGTCATTGCACATGTATTCAAGTATTCCTTGAGATGCAGTCTATGGAGCGATGTTGGGTCTCTAGCCTATTTTTGGGGAACTATATTTTCTGTGGTTATCTAGCTAAGGTTTTAATAGTTATTTAATTCAAGCCATTAACATTAATGGCTGGTTTCACAGACATGGACAATGCCTTGTCTCAGACTAAGACTAAAAGAAAAAGTAAATGAAGATTTCTATTGAACTATTGAAAAAAGCGTTTAGCCCACAGAGTGTTATTCTTTCCTATGACCAGTAGATGTCACGCTAATGCAACAAAACTTGTTTTAAAGACGGTCTGTTGTGAAGTGTGTTTCACAAATGTCTTGTCATTCAGAATACAATAACTAACCATTTAGATGCTAGTCTCAGATAAGCGACTTGTTGTGGTTTGTTTTCAACATAAATCATTGTCGCAATAAAATGTGAATATTTTAATTAACAGTGGTTCCGTTTTATCATTATTTAAACTGAGCTAATGGATTACAAAACATTATACATTTTTAGACGTGCAGTTAAAATATGATGGGCACACAGGGGCACAATTGCTATTTTATAACTTGAAAATAAAAACTTTTTTTTGTGTTCAAATTACTTATGTTCATTTTATGTTTCTTCAAATCCAACTGTGAAATAAAATGTGTGTTCCCATCGTTTTGTGGGAACGTGAAGATACATTTAATAACATTATAAGCACTGAAAGAGTGTATACTTTACACAGCTCTTTCTTTGCAACAGTTAAATGATCAGAGGCATTCCGGGCCTATCTGTCATCGCTGGTTGACACGGAATAGTGGTAAATGTGCTTCTGATAACATTCCATCATCCCAGTATGTGTCGGACCTTGTCTGAAACGGGTCCCTGGCCCTGAAAATCAGTCACAGACTGATGTTTATCGCCCACATTTACGGAAAAGTAACTCCTCCTTCTTGACGTGTAATATAGTCTGGGTCGCATCTAGCCACGTTTGGGAGGAATGTTTCATGTCGCCGGCTGTCTGTTTTACATTTCCCCACAAGATGATGTCCCTTTTCTAAAACCTTTTCTCAGTATGGCTGTATATTGTCTGTGAAAGCCTTTGGGTTCAGCGTATAGCTCCTCTCCGGTGATATGATATTCAAAGTGGTCCTGAATTCTGGATTGCTTTTGTGTTAGAAATGAAGTTACCATAGCAAAGCATTTTTCTCCTCACACATGACTGACCTGATCTGTACTTTTGAAGAGATAATTATGTCCTGGTCTCACGTTACCTATAGTGTGCTGCTCTTAACATTTAGAGGGCCTATGTATATAATGTGTGGGGCGCCATATCAGTTACTGGGTATTGAATCAGTGCTAGTACCGTTTTACATTATCATACACTATATGGCAGACTCTTGCAGTCAATACTACGTGCCTTTAAAAATAAATAAAGGGCATCGCGGATAGCACTGTGTTCAAACCCCAGTCGCCCCGGCATTTTTGTGTGGAGTTTGCATGTTCTTCCCATGTCTGCGTGGGTTTCCTCCGGGTGCTCCTGACCTGACACATGTCAGGTTCTCCAGCCAGTCCCATCGGACCATTGACACTGGTTTAGATCAGGAGTAGGTCCCCGGGCGCTGCACAGCGGCTACCCATTGGTTAATGGCAGAGGATGAATTTCACTGTGTATGTGACCAAAAATCACATTTACCTTTACTGTAAGTAGGTCGTACACCAGTTATGTTGGGCAAACAACAGTGTTGGGCAGAGGTTTGAGTCAAGGAATAGCCCCTTCCATGATTGCCTCTTCATGCTTTAGCCTCTGCTGCTCTGGCCGTTCTTTTTTATAGTTCTATGGGTCTGACACGTCCTGGTAGGTTGCCAGGTTAGTGCGTATAGCAATAGAAATCACCCAATCATGTATCAAAACCAAACTCGAAATCTAGAAAAATGTAAGTATTTAATAAAAACCTTTTTTTGTTTTTTTTGTTTTGATTCATCGGTCTCAACTCTAATAAAGTCAAGTCTCAAGTCTTTAATACCGAGTCAAGTGTAGTCTTTCATCGGTTTAAGTCGAGCGATTCTCGTGTCAAGTCATGTGACTTGAGTCCCCACCTCTGTTATAGCAGTGACAGCAGCAGCTGATCCGTACCGTTGACAACATAGCCGATATTAACATTCAATTCAACCTTCAAAGTATCTGCTTACAAGAGCTGATCGAACATAGCAGGGCAGGGAAGACTGTTGCTTGTATTAACACACACATGCATGCGTGCACACAGCAAGAGAAAGGACAAATATTATCTGCTGATATTACAGAAAGACAGACAGACAAATAAAGGTGGTCGATCAAAGCGCTCTGGCTGGGGCTTGGAACCTGACCCATGCTTGGAGATACAGCGGGGCTGGGGGCAGTCTCCGTCACTGCGTTGTAACAGCTCGCTGCAGTAGTGGGTTAGTATTGTGTGTCTGCACCACTTTGTGTTCATATTTACAGAGCCAGGGCATGTTTAAAAACAACAACATATGTTTTCAGCACACATTCACAGAATGTGGCAGCTAGCGCACCATGTATTAGCTGACAAGTAGTTGAATATGACAAAATGGTGTATTAGCTTATGCTGACTATGCCTTAAGGACACAAAATGCAAAACAGACAAAGTGTATACACTCGGGTATGTTGCATCTCAAACTCACAGCCGTGTTACAGCCTGTCAAATCCCTCCTGACTTCCTGAGAACTTCACTCATCCTTGCAAAACTGCGGCCTGGCGCAGGTCTATGTTTACCCTGCCAGGTGGCTGCTCTGCTAAGTGCTAAGGATTGAGAGCTGTCAGCGTAGCGAGCCTGGCAGGGAATGGCAGGGCATTGTTCAGGTCGCTGGGCCTCCGTAGACCTCATCTCTACCAGCAGGGGGCCGAGGAGAGGTGGGGGCATGTGTTATCTAGAAGCAAACAGCTTTTCACACTTTCTCACTGCCAACATTATGGAACAGATGTATGTCTGTGTGTGGAGGGATGGACCTTTGCAGATGTGCTGAAATCTGCCCTGTGTAGTCACTAATTTAACTAAGTTGTGTTTTAATGGTACACTATAGTACTACAGTATCTGGCCATTGTGTAGCCTATACATAAAGAATATATGGGCTATAAAATGCAGCATACACAGTTTTTGTTGAGTCTTAGATGTTTGACTTAGATGTGCCCCTCCTCCTCTGAGACTGAGCCTTGTCCAAACCCTGGTCAGAATGTAACCTAATATCGCAGCTAGCATTAATGCCACAGTATGGAAGAAGATGAACTGAAGTACTGAACATATGCCTGTTTACCCCACTGAATATCTACTGGAGTGAATATTAAAAATATACTTGTTTTTATTATTTTCATATATATAATAATAATAATAATATATTTTATTTCAGGATGCCTTTCAAAGCACTCAAGGACATCTTACATTGTACACAGGCAAATATAAGATGTACTGTATATAAAAAAATTTGGTTAGATATATACTAAAGTATTGGACATTTGACTATTTTAGAAACAATATACAATGAAATGTAGAAATATGTGTATATATACAAAATATAATCATTACACATGCTTATTGGGAGGGCAGGGAAACAAACAACATCCACATAAGAGAACGCATGCATATGGAACCTGGTTGAGAGCTGTGTGTGGCTTCATGGCAGCTACTATGCAAATGCAACGTGTTACGGTGGAACTGTCTTACGGTTGTTTTGAGGAGCAGATGTTCTGTTACCCTCCACTACTGCATATTGTTGGCCAAAGGACGTTTATATCTAATCAACACGCACATCTGAAAGTGCTTCATTTTAAACACACACTCTTCATTTTGCATCTAGACCTCGCTAGCAGCAGTGATACCACCACACACACATTCATAAGTCTTTATCTAAATACAGCACGACACTAGTGCGGTGATTAAAGGTGTTTTGTACAAAAAATATAATCTTCCCCAAACCATTAGGGGGCAGGATTTAGCCATAATGTTCTGGATTCCTTAGTTCTCAGTAGGTCTGCTCCTATTGCCAATTTCAGTATTTTAATTTCCTTTAAGCATTAACCATACTGTCAGCAGTATAAGTTTCAAACCCTATTTGGTAAATATGTAATTGGTTGTCTCTCCTATCTAATGGGCGAGACTTGATGCAGTTAGCCAGCGCTGTCTCCCAGACTTTAGAGTAAAGGCTGTCTCTGTGGAACTAGACTTAAGTAAAGGCTGGCTCTGTGAGACGAGACCCAAGTAAAGGCTGGCTCTGTGAGACTAGACTCAAGTAAAGGCTGGCTCTGTGAGACTAGACCCAAGTAAAGGCTGGCTCTGTGAGACTACGACTGGCTTGCCTGCAGGGCAGGGCAGGTGCATGTGTTTACGACCTCAACCATTAAAATGATTCATGTAGTAGAACTAATGTTATTAGACAGCAGCCCATTAAACTAACCAAAATGTAGTGGTATGGGACTCTGCACCATTGTTCAAAGACCATTGTTGGTGTTGTTGTGAATGGTCATAATTACCTAACATGTCTTTCCACAAATGTGTGATTATGATTTTACCGTCAGCTACAAGCATGTGCATTTAGAACAGCATATGAAGTGTTCACTTCCTACAGCTAGACAAGATATGGAAGGTACAGCAGTCCATCCCAACAAGGGCTAAAGCTACGCTGCTCTTACAGGGAGCTCCCTGCCTTATTCAGAGTCTGAGAAAGACTTATGGGACATACATTTAGTTTCAGTGTGCTTTGTGAGTAAGGAGAATGCCCATAAACGAGAGAGAGAGCGAGAGAGAGAGAGAGGGGGGGGGGGGGGGGACAATAGGCTGTGATAGAGAAAGCATCCCCAACAGCTGCAAAGCCTCGTATGCCCTGACTCACAAGCACACACACAAGCACACACATGCACGCGCATGGCCACACGTACACACACAAGCACACACATGCACGCGCATGGCCACACGTACGCACACTCAGAAGCACACACACACATGCACACACACGCCTCTGCCCAGCTGAGTGGGGGGCCGGCCTAGCAGATGTTTCTCTTTGGATAGGTGGGGAAGGGGGGTCTGCACAGACACACAGACCAAACAACACACACACACACACACACACACAGCTGACACACAACACACACACACACACACGCGCGCTGCAGGCTGTGGCCTGTAGATTACTGCCCAGGTCGTGAGGTGTTAGTGCCCGCGCATCCCTTCCAGGGCAATAACAGATGGCTTATCATGTCTTACGGAAAAGAGGCGCGGGTAAAGATGGCAGGAAGCCCTCACCACCGCCATGCCACCCCCCTGACAACAGAGACCCCCATACCATGGGCAGACATTGTACCTTGAGAGAGAGAGAGAGAGAGAGAGAGAGAGAGAGAGAGAGAGAGAGAGCGCAGCATACACCTTTTCAGCGACTCTAATCCCTTTGCACATTCCAAGCAGAGACAACAGCAAACACATGGCTTATGGGTCACCTGAAGTTTGTTTCATTCCTTCCCCTGCCGCCGTCTGGGCTGTTCCTATCGCCCCGGGCAATGCTACAAGGCAGACAGGGGTCAGGTGAGAGGTCCCGGAGGACAGGATTAGCCAAGATACACTTCAGATAAAGCTGTCAGCCCAATAGCCTGCGGTATCCATCATTTGCCCAACCCAGCCTGTTGTGTGACGTTCATGGACACAAAAAACACACTAATGACTTTTTGTTTAATAAATGGCCACAGTACTGCTTGATGTACTACATAATATGCTCAACCATCAATGCCCTTGTTTTAACTTCAATAATTTAGTGGATGCTTATATACATGGATTAAAAAAATGCTAATAAAATCAAAAAGTTTTGGATCTGGATGCCTACAGCTATAGGCAAACTCTATATAAATATATAAAAAAGTAATAACAATAATACACTTGACTGGGCTTGGGCACAGTCTTCCAGCTGAGAGAACACCCAACTGTAGACATCCAATCCCCAAATAATTATTATAATCCGTAATAAAACGAAATTGAGAGAGATGTTTTTTGTTTTTTTTATGTGGATAAATGCTTTTTTTTTCTCTAATAAAAACATAATTTCACCACAACGGCAACCATATATATACATTAACACGAATAACAGCGCATGTAATAACCCTATTGCTATCCTTAGGCTAGTTAAGTCTAATTAAACCGGTCTGTTTCTTCCAGTGCCTCTGCACAACACTTCAGGCATTGGCCTATTGTCGAATTAGGTTTATAGAAGCCTACATAATTGGTGTGTGTGTTTGTGTGTTCTGGCAATGGCATCCACATGTTTCTTTCGTTTCGAGAAATCACGATGCTGTCTTTATTATGCATCACGCTTGTGTGTTTGTTCGGCTGACACACCGCAACGTTACCAGAAACGACAGTGAAACCCCATCTGCCTGCCATAGGCTACTGGTAAATGTGTGTGAGATATACATTATTATATAGCTATACTCTTTGGGTATTGGTGAATACGTCATAATCGCAATGTATTATTATTATTAAGTTTTTATTACATATTAACTGTATAGCGCCTGTTTCTGCTATAAAGTTCTCCGCACCGACCTATCCGACTAGCCTACTGGTAAATGTGTAGATGTAGAAGGCGCTAGAGATCATCGCACTGAGAGATTGTTGTGTTCCCCTGCAGGCTTGCCGTGTGTATGTGTGCGTGTGCGGAGAGAGAGAGAGAGAGAGAGAGAGAGAGAGAGAGAGAGAGAGAGCGGGGGGAGGCGGGAGGGAGAGAAAGAGGCGGGTGGAGAAAGAGAGCAAGGTAGTGCAGTAGAGTAGGACGGCCGAGCCGAGAGAGTTGACGTGACAGCGGAGAATGGAGAGCAACCCTGCGGACGCCGGGCGAGTTTTGATCGCGGCGAGTGAGACCCGAGTCGGCCTCTTTCTCTCGCAGGGAGCGCGCTCGTGTTGAAAGGCACCCCCCGGAACGGACGACTCTACTGGCCGGAACGGAATGGCTGATCCTCTGCGGAGGACTATATTAGCAAAACTCCGGGGGAAGAAATCCAAGAAAGACTCGACAGCTGGCGGCGGTGGACACGAACATACTGCGGCGAATGGGGCCCGAGAAGGTAAAGAAAAAGTTTTGCAAGTGCAGGCGAACCGCGAGGCTCGTCCGCTTGTGTTGCTCGCGGAGCTGGATTGCATGACTGAGAGAATGAGCTCGTACGAGAATTACATTGACGGGATGCGGGAGATCGGTGGTTTTAGTTTAGCACGGGAGAACGGTGTGATTTGCGTCCCTGCGGCGACGCACGTAAACAGCGGCAGCGAGGTAGTTCGTCAGATCGGGGGAGGCAGGGCTCAGGTTATTAACGAGGAACGCTCCGGGGTCCCTCTTCAAAGAGATGATCACGTTGGGGGATCTGTAGATAGGAAATATATTTTACCGGCAGGGGAAGCCGGACAGAAAAAACACTTAGGCCTATGCGTCCCAGTCCCTCTGCAATACAGTAACGGGGATTCGATCGGGTTCGGTGACAATTACAATAGTGTTTTATACCAAACTGCGCCTGACAAAACTGGCTTTGGTAAAAACGAGAGCGCTCGGCACATACCAGGGCGTTCGGCGGTTGTAAACGAACGCACGCATAACGTCAATGTGAATCGCACGACCAGCAACCAAAGTTTGGAGACACACGCCCCCACGTGCACGACACTAGTCCTACCCAGTACTGCTGACAACGCAGAGGAGACTATGTTAATCCGAAACATCGAAAGTTACGGTAGCTGCGGTTATGCGGCGGATGATCGATTTACCAGTCTGCAAAGCCCCACATTTTTCCCCACAGAATTAGAAATCTGCGACGTAAACATGGCGTCCACGTGTGCGGGAGCGGGAACCCTCGCACACCACTGCTTTGACAGCGAAGACGAGGATTACTATGACAACGAAATTCTGCCCTTTTACGAATCCCTGAGAGCCGGGCCAAACGACGCCGACAACAGGACCGGCTGGCAAGCGCTGGCGCCCGGGCGCCCAGCGGCCGACCACGGGCGACTCGGTGACGTCACGGCCCGAGAGACCACTGACAGGCTCAGGTGCCAGCTCAAGGAGGCGTACTGCCTCCTCATCAACGCCATGCACGACATCAGCCTGGACGTGGAGCACCTCGGCGGGGGCGTAGGGGCCCGCCGACACAACAGCGGCAACCGCCATGAAGCCCCCTCCCCCTGCAGCAGCCGTTCCAGGGAGAGTCTGTGCTCGCGGCGCTCCACCCGGAACACCGGCGGCGACAGCGACTCCTGGTCGTCGGGCGGAGGCCACAGCAGCCGGCGAGCGGCGTCCGACACCGTGTCCCTTCTCCTGCTGCCCCAGGCTTCTCCTGCTGGCGAGGGCAGCGAGCCCGGACTCGTGCGGCAGAAGAGCAAGAGCGCGGCCACGCTGCCCCTGGAGGCGTCGGCAGCATCTTCTTCCTCTCGGCCCCGCCGCGCCCGTAGCTGCGACGCCCTCGCGTACCAACACGACGGTACGACGGGCTCGACCGACAACGACGGGGCTCGGGAGGTCAAAGGGCGGCTTGGCGAGGCCGCGGCCGACACGTGGGGGCTCCCCACGGAGGGTTACGATGCTAGTGGCAGTGAAGGGCCTCTTGGCGGGGCCGAGGGGGAGGAGAGGGAGGTAGAGGTGGGGGAGGAGGAGGAGGAGGGGGAGGAGGAGGGGAGAGACCGTGAAGGGCCGTTGGACAAGAGCGACGGTTCGTCTAGCAGCCTCACGGGTTCCTCCGACCACAGCGCCGGAGACCCCCAAGGGCCCCACGGGGTGGGGCTCGGGGACGAAGCCCCAACGCGGGGGCCCGACGACACCGCCCCTGCCGGCGCCGCCGGTCACCCGGGCAACAAGGGCCACGGCGTCACCGTCAACAAGATGCAGGAGTGGATGCACAAGGGCCGCCTGCTGTCGTCCGAGATGAAGCAGCGCATCGAGGGCTCCGCCGGGCCCGGCGCCCGCGGGCATGAACTCGTCGCCAAGGCGACGGTGAGTCCGAGCAAGGCGCCGGGGCCGGCGGCCATGCCCACAACAACAACAACGACGACGACAACACAGCCAGGTAGGACCGCCCCCTCACCCCGTCTAGACCCGCCCCCCCTCCCTCCCAACCACCGCTGGATCTACTAAAGCTCGGGGACCGTCACCCTGCCTCCGCCGTCTGGTCGTCACCACGCTGAAACCCATATCAACCCTTGTCTGGTGGAGGTCTCTCTCTCTCTCTCTCTCTCTCTCTCTTTCACACACTTGTCTTCTGGATGTGAACCTCTGCTCTCTCCGTTTCCCCTCCACACTTCTTCTCTAACCCGGTAATGGTGCTCTGCTGTAGCTAGCGATGCACATCTGATCTAGGTGTGCACACAGTGTGTAGTGCACCATAGCAACTAATAATGATGTAGTTGCCATGGTGTCAGTCGTCATTGGTGGAGGGTTTGTTGCCGTGTTTCTGAGTGAAGTTTTGCTTATTTGACATTTCTGATGCTGAAACATCTAGTAACACACACATGCTGAGACACACACATTAGTACATCTGTGAGCGTTTGGTGTGTGTGTGTGTGTCGGCTTACCGTTGATTCCACAACAACAATACAGAAAGGGAACCTCGGAAATCTATTCCTTTAAGCCCTCATGTTTCCACATCTCCTTGTGTGCGTGTCTGTGAAGCAATGCATTTGTGTGTGTGCGAGCCATGCGTGCAATCTCATGTGTGCCTGTTTGTGCCTGTGTGTGTGAGTGTATGTGTGTGCGTGTGTGCGTGTGTGCGTGTGTGCGTGTATGTGTATGCGTGTGCGTGTGTGTTCGTGCATGCTGGTTTGAACCACCTTGCCAGAGCAAAGAGCTGGCCGGTCACATGACCAACGGTACACCATAAATAGAGCGCGAGCCCCCTTGGCCCAGCGAGGCCTGCTGTGTCTGACCCCTCCGGCGGGCGGCAGCTCCGTACGAGGGCACTGAAACGAGACTTGCTCGTGGGGGGAAGGGGGGGTGCATTTGTTCCATTGCTGCCATGGTTGAAATATGCTTTTAGTGGCTGTTAAACAGAAACAAACCATGTGTTTGGTGGTCAGAGACGTTTGAGAGCCGCTGTTCTCATTATACGCTCTTTTTGCTCCACAATCTCCACATCGTAGCCTTACCGTCGAGGCCGCTCTGCTTTACTAGAGTTCTTTTGCCTCATATGCTCAGAAACATTCTCTCATTTATGTTTATTTTCCATTCCCTCTCAATGTCTCGTTCTCTCTTCTAAGTGTCCCCACAGAACCTTTCCACAAGTGGAGCCAGTGGGTTGGGTTGGGGGCGGGGGGGCGGGGCGGGGGGGACTCTCCCTGTGGACTCTCACTGCCTCACAAAGAGACATTTAAATAAGGAAATGCCTGAAACTCTCTTAGACACGTGACATTAAGTAGACATAACCTTCTTTGTAATACCCTTCGCCATCGGCAGCCATCACACCAAATATGAGAGGCCAAGACTTATTATTAAATCTGGTCTTTTACTTTCAAGTGGCTGTATTTCCTTCTAATTCTGCAATGTCAGAATTGTTATTTTTGTTATACGAAATAAGTATCTGGGTATTGCTAAACATTCTGAGTAAAGGGATCCTTGTTTGCTCAGCGTATGCATTCAAAGTCAACGTGGGATGGTAATGTCAGAGACATGAAATATTATCCTCCGAGTCATGTCAGAACGACATTTACTGTACACATCAGGCCGAAATCTTGCCGTTAGGCTGCATGACACAAAGCCTGCAATCGAGGCGTAGAACTTTCCCTTGTCTGCAGTGTTTGTGCGTGGAGAGATTTATGGAGGATATTTGCACTTAAGACAGATCAGTTAACAGACAGGACACATATGCCAACTGGGTATCATATCTGAATGGTTTATGAGTTTTATGACTCACAATTTACTAGTTGAGGCTCAGGCAAACTCTAGTATGCTTGACGCCTATTACAATAAATGAATATTAGTTACATGCTAACCTGTTGTCATGTTAAAATAGGGATCACGTTATTCATTAAATCATCTATTATCAGTCAATCAAATAAATCAAAATATATCCAATTCAGCTTGATTTTACTTCCATTTAAAATTTCCTAAAATCTGTTTATAGATTTGTTTTATTGTTTACATTGCATATTTTATTTGGGTACCTGTAATTTGTTTCATACTATGTTTTTCTTCTTTTATAAATGCTTTTTTTAGTATTTTATATTAATAATAATAATAATTTCCTTTTTTGTCTTAAGCTTGATGGTCTCTACTCATATACATATATACTTATATACAGGATCTAATAGTGTGAACATTCATTCCAAAACATCACAAGTGAGTAAAAAAATAGTAAAAGGCATGAAGGTGCCAAACTCTCCCTTAATGTAAGGCCCTTTCAACTCTGGGGTTTTCCAGTCGTTTGTGTGTACTGTAGACTCAGTGTGTGTTTGGCAACTTTTATTTGCTGTAATTCCATTTCCGCAAGCATTTTATTGGATTCTTCAACAGATGCTCTCAAAGAGATGGAAATTGAGTTGCAGGAGGTGTGACAGCAGCAGTGTCAGGCCGCCTCGTGTGAACATAATCTAAAAGCCCAACCCAAACGTCTTCATTAGCATATCAATGATTGACTATTAGACTGCACGATACACAACAACATTCTGTCTTGCAAGGGGAGCTTTAGGCTCTGTATGGCAACACACACACACACACACACACACACAATGTTGTCTGTATAAATTGTTGTATTACAAGAATGAAAAGAGGTACTTCTATTAAGGAGAGTTTCAGGAAATAAAAGAGGCTTATGGGGAAAGTGGTAATTCTTTTGTTTTAGCGTAGCCATAGAGACATAGTGTAGTGGCAGGAAAATTGTTTGCCATGAAACGCAAACCAACATTTTAGTGACTTTTATTTTAATGCAAATGAGCCACTGCTCACCCCAAGATGACTAAACAACACACCTCGGGACCTAGGAGCACTCTCAGGCAGGTACCGGGTCTCGGTGGTGCCTCCGGAACCCCGACTGGGCGCTCAAAAGTAGTGGGTTGTGATATAGATCCTTATGATCCCCCATCCGCTTCAGAAGCTTTGCTCTAGAATGAAAAATCTAACAATTTGTGGCGGCCATTGTGCAGTTGTCTAAAAACAGGAATTGTGCTAAACTGAAAACCGTGACCCCTGTATCTCAGAAAAAGATTTTTAATTTGTTACACCTCTAAGATAGACTAATTTAAAGGTGGGGTCAGTCATTTTATCTAGTCATTTTATTTGTTACACGTCTAAGATGGACCCATTTAAAGGTGGGGTCAGTCAATCTCAAGAACTCTTACTAACTTCCAACTTTTAGTCAAAATAAAACAAAGCCTCCGCCCCCACACATGGGTGGGGGCCTCCGCCCCCACACATTGTGAAGGCTAGAGTGTTTGCCACTTTATTTGAGAAATATTTATTTAATTTGACAAAGTAATGATTATCTTACAATACAGCATACTGTACCGTTAATAGCATATCGATGGGGTTACTGTCAGGCAACTCTAAACTCATAAAAAAATAATTTTTCTTTTCCTCTCAGAGCTTGCATTCCATGCATTGCAAAAGACAAACACAGAGCGCTGTCAAGCTAACCTGACAGGCCACGTGTATTATTAGACACCTGGGGAGCCGTCCCTTGAAACTACTAAACTACACTGCAAAAAATACTTATATCAAATATAAACTCAAATATATTAGTTATGATCTTACTAATGCTTAGAACAGGCAAGGCGCAGGAAGCTGTGTTAGCTCGTTGTCAGCCAAGTTAGCTTGTAAGCACACACAACAGGGAGGGTTTTAATTGGCTTGTCTGCTTGCTCTGTTCCTGCCTCTATTTGACTATCTTTGTGTGGCCGGCGAAGGTCATTGGTCTTGTACAGAATTAGTTGTCAGTGTTTATTCTGAGTGCAACGTTAGGGTAGAACATCACGCACACACACACACGTGCACTAAGCACACAATAATGCTGACTACACAGGGTTGTCGTCAATGCAACGCCACAAAGCAATGCTTGTTCAGTCCAGTGTGATATAATTATTTGCCTGCCACTCTTTGGGTGTTCTGTAAGGATAATCAGGATTTGCGTATTGCCTTGGGTGACACATGGTATAAGCACCAATATGTATTGGCGGATGTTTTGCTGGATAATGTGTGAATTTACTTTTTTTGTGGTTGAAGTAGTTCAAAATCGTTTTTGAAAGTCAGTGTTATCCACCATCTGTTCTCTGCTTTGGTAGACAGTCGTGCATGAGCGGAGATCTGGGCAGACAACCGATGTCCTTGGGGTGATGTGATGTGCTCCACCTGAGCACTGTACCTTCACCAGAGAGAAAATCAATTAACAGCGAGGTTCCAATGGAAGGCACTTCCGTATTTGTTTTTTTGGAAGGGGGGGGGGGGAGGGGGAGGGGGACTTTTTACCCTTTAAGCAGACCAGAATGATACAGCGTTCCATGCAGGTCAATGGGGAGGTACAAGAACGTCACCATAATATTGCCCATTATTTCTCTCTGGGAGCGATAATGGCTATTTTGAGTATAATGCATTAATTCCCAAGTACCTTCGATCAATCTGATGCCACAACGGTATTTCTGCAGCGAACTCTTTTGAGATGAAGTTACTTTTTTCCAGGCCGTGCATGGTAGATTTAGCTGTCTGCCTATACGCCAGCCTCCACAGCAACATATGTACATGCCCACTTAAAAGACCAGCAGTGTTGCATTTTGCTTCATTTAAATGCTTTGCAACGCACCATCTTGCTATAATTCTAAACTCTTTGCCTGTTATGTGCAGATAACAGGATGGTCTAGTGGTCTTGGTGTTGGGCTCCCAGTGGGAAGAACCCCCTCCACACCCCACCAACACTGCCATGGCTGGGACAGTGTTGTATGGTGCGGTCTGCACCAATTGTTTGCGATCCCCTCTACAGAGCCAGGGCTGTGTAGGAACACCAGATTATGCAACTAGCGGGCAGCTAGCAGACAGGAGATATTCACTGAGTTTGTGTGTGGGGGGGGGAAAGAAAAGAATGTGTTAGCTTACAATCGCTGACTCCATCTTTAACTGGCACTTGGGAGATGAACAAGGACGTGTGTGATGGTGGAGACCGGGTGGAAGGCAGTACATTTCTAAGTTGTGGTCTGGAATGCTGAACTTGTCAGAGCACGTTTCCCCTTCTAGTTATGAAAGACCCCTTCAAGGAGATGGCATGTTGACAACAACTCCACGCATAGCAGTCTTTCGCTAGCCATGTTGCTGCCACAACTCCCGAGCCTTTTGAGACTTGGCGCTGGCTAACTGCTACATCCTAAAAGTTCATTTGAAAAACAATTACACTTTTTCTACTTCCAAATGTGTACTAAGATGGAGAGTCTTAAACATCACTGAATGAGTTTCTTGCCAATTCAATCAAATGTTTAAGCAGTACATCGTACTGTTCCTATTATAGAATTAAAGTGGGTCAGACATTAGATAATTGTTAGTAATTTACCACGTTATGTAATTGTGAGAAAACATTACTTCGTATTAACTGAAAACCCGAATCCAAAAATGTGTCGACCTCTGTCTATACTTGAATATTTTAAAGATATGCCGCACATCTAAAATCACCTTCCTGAAATCAGTAATGCTTGTTTATGTCTGAAAGTAGATGTCATTTACTGTAACCATATCTATAGAGATGGCTGCATTTGCTAGTACACTGTGATAAGTACATTGTAGTGTCATCTGCAGGCCAAAGCTAAATTAGCTTGTGATAAGTACATTGTAGTATCATCTGCAGGCCAAAGCTAAATTAGCTTGTGATAAGTACATTGTAGTGTCATCTGCAGTCTAAAGCTAAATTAGCTTGTGATAAGTACATTGTAGTGTCATCTGCAGGCCAAAGCTAAATTAGCTAACACATCATTTCCATCGCTGAATGCTAAAGCTGCTACCTGGCTAAAGCTACAGACATCCAACCCTTCAAAGAGAACAACAGCCTAATCCAGACCAATGTAAACATGCTGCATGCCAGCAGAATCAATAGGCAGAGAAGAATGGCACAAGTAGACCCACTTAAAGATGTGCTAATCTCTAGTGGGGCATTTCTGCATTCCTGTCAGTTTCAATTAAATTGGAAATTGGAGATTGGAGGATTATGTTAGGAGGATTTCATTTTTTTCTCAATAAAGATTAAAAGTCTGTTTTTCAAAAAGTGGCTTCTGTCCTAAAGAATGTATCCTCTCTTAAGCATTTTATATAATAGGCTTACATTTTGCACAGTGTAGGCTACTGCAAGCAAGTCGTTTTCATCCCAGTGTGTAGTAGGCCTATATCACATTCCTCAAGTAATCACAGGAAAGAAACCTAACTGGAAGTGGTTCCAATAATCTTATGCAAAGTTAAAGGATTGTTCTGTCGCGGTGCGATGACCTCCAAGGCTGGGATTTGAGGGAATTTGGGGTAAACGGAGATGGGGACAATTATTGCACATCAACAGTTGCTCTGTTGAAGCGCTCATAAGGTTTCCTCGCAGATCAGAGGAAAGCTGAGCCCGCTAAACTCAGTGAATCTGGCTTACTTTTGGGAAAAGATGATCCCAATAGAGGCTTCATAAGAACCCAATAAGAAACCTCTTCTCTCTGTTATGTTATATATATAACTTCAACTTCAGCCCTATATTTGTCCCCGTGGGGCAATTTGTTTTGCAGCAAGTATGACATAACACAACAGACTCCAAACAAAGAATCCAATAATGCTACCATACAGGAGCGGCTACAAAAATAAATAAATAATTGTGAAAAGACTGTGATGGGTGCTATAGTTTAGTAAAATAAATACACAAATGACAGTTATGGTCAATATCATCATCATCAATAAACCACGTGTACTGTATGTATGTGTGTATATATATATATATATATATATATATATATACTGTATGTGCACATTTGTTTCCCGTTCTGTGAATTAGAGGCCTGAAATTGAACTGAGCGCTGTCCTAGTGAAGGCATGTGTGTAGGCCGTACACCGGATGCCCATTGTTTTTGCTGGGTGAAAATATTGACAAAAACAAGTCTGTAATTTGGCGGTGGATGCACGGCAGCTTGCACGAAGCTGCGTTTCCTTGAGGAGAGGAGAAGTTGTCATTATAGCGTGTGGAGGGGTTTGTCTGGAAGCGTAGGATCAAAACAGTTTTTCGTGGTTCAGCTCTGCATGTTTCAGCAAGACCCTGCCCTCAACACTGCCGTCTTTCACATGGACGCGCCCGCACACACACACACACACACACTGCTTGTCAACGTTCAGTAGAAGAAGAAAATATAACTCGACAGACATTATGATTTGTCGAACCATGTGTTTACTACATGCGCTGGGAAGCTATGCGCACAAACACACACGCGCATATGCAGTCCAACACAAATGCAGGCATACATAATACGTTGCAACTTTGCAAATTGCTCCATTTTCACATCAGCAGGCCACGAGTTAGTCTTTCTAAACGGCGTCACCCGACTCTGAAAGGAGCGTGTGTTTGATCGCTGTGCTCGGGGTAGTCTCTGAGCCTATTGCGTATTCCCAAAGCAGCCATTCCTGGAAAGGGAAGGCATTCGAGGGGCCCGAGGGCATTAACATGTCCAGTTATCCTTTGGTTGAAACGGCTGAGACGTGGGAAGAGTAATAACATGGATCACCCATAAATATAGGGGAAAGACCCAGCAGACGTACATGGCTTGTGTTGGTGTGTGTGCACGTTGCATGCGTGTGTGTGTGTGTGCGCTAGTGTGCGAGGGTATGAATGAGCATTAACAGCAGCATAACAAAAGTATTTCATATACAATATATATATATATATATATATACACACACTGTACACACACACACACAGCAGGAGTGGTCTTATGTGACCAGCAATGGCTATATGGCTTCTCTCGATACAGATGTTGTTGTGAGCATCTTCCAAGATGCTTTTCCCCCTGAAATGACACCCCCCCCCCCTCCCTCCCCCTCCTCCCCCCCTGCAGAGCTCTTGGAGAACGTCCAGAGGCCCGGTGATGTCGGCGAGCTGCCGCCATGGCGACCGCCGCCACCGAACGCCATCACCGTCTCCAAGAAGCGCAACTGGCTGCAGCAGAGCTCCCTCGCCAAGGGCCCGGCCAGCAGGGACGGGCCCCAGTGCATGCTGGGAGCTGAGGAGGACGAGGGGGAAGAGGGGGAAAAGGGGGAGGAGGAGGGCAGTCCTTCACACGACAACCTGAGACCTCTGGGGGGGGTCCCTGCACGACCCCTGCGCTTACACCTGCTGCAGGTTAGTTTGGATCTGGTCACATGATTCAGATTCTCTATTTATTTTAAATATGGTCAGAGTATATATTCAGATTAGATATGGTATAATCTGATTAGATATGATCAGATTATATATATGTATATGTATACAATTCTAGTCATATTATATATTCGTATTAAATCTGATTAGTTTTCAGATTAGATTATATATATGTATATAATTCTAATCAGATTAGATATTCAGATTAGATATGGTATAATCTGATTAGATATGATCAGATTATATATATGTATATGTATACAATTCTAGGCATATTATATATTCATATTAAATCTGGTTAAATCTGATTAGTTTTCATATTAGATTATATATATGTATATAATTCTAATCAGATTAGATATTCAGATTAGATCTGGTATAATATGATTAGATCTGATCAGATTATATACGCATGTTATCTCTGGTTAGATCTGGTAATATTATAAATTATACTGTATATATGTTTAGATCTGGTCAAATTATATATTCTGATTATATGTTCATCATATCTGAATGCTGCTAAAGGATAACTTTTATACAGAGAAGTATGAACTTTTAATATGCGTAAGTATTGATCGATTACTCTATGATTTGGATTGGCCGATGTCAGAGTATCTGCACTCGGTAATACATGGCGAGCGATGAGGTTTGTGTATCGGAAGTCTGTTTCTACAGCAACAGACACAACTGTCTGCCTAACCAAGTCAGCCATTTCAGTAATTACCGTGAAATCAACTGTACATTAAGAAATCTTTTCATGAATGAGCAGAGTGAGAGTAGTCGTGTCTCGCTATGCTCTGCTATCTCTGAGGAGAACTAGTAGGAATATTACCAACAGAATACGCCGTTTACATTCAGTTAATTCAAATACTCTTTAGTAACCCTGAAGGGAAATTATTTCTGACACAAAATGAGTTTTCTCTTACAATCACTGACTTCACCTTTACTGGAGTAATGGCCAAAGGTATGGAGGCGTTTCTGGTCCTCTCAGTCTCTCCCTTTGACACCGCTTAAAGACCTGTGTCAAATTACAATGTTTGTCACCTCCTCCTTCTCCTTTCTCCTTTTTCTTCTCCTTCTCCTCCTCTTCTCCTCCTCCTTCTACTCCTCCTCTTCTCCTTCATCTCCTCCAGGTGCCTGCGGGCCCTGGCCTTCCCCGCCGCATGGACCCCGCAGAGGAGAATGATGCCGACGATGAAGGGGAGATCTGGTACAACCCCATCCCCGAGGATGAGGACCCGACTGCAGCCACCCACCCTCCGCACCCCCACCAGCCTGCCAGCAGCACACCGCCGGCCCCCCAGGGCCAGAGGAGAGTGGGGCAGGCGGGTGGCAGCCCCGAGCAGGGCCGCTCCTCCTCCACCACCACCGGCGGGGGCAGTGGCAGGACAGAGGAGGGCCTGGCGGGCGGAGGAGGCACAGGGGAGATGGAGCAGGGGACCGCCGAGGCAATTCAGCTGCATAGACAGATGCTGCCATGCAAAACCCAGGAGGGGGCGGGGCTTAACACCACCAAGGCGACTGGTAAGAACTATATAAGCTTAACACAAAAAGTCATTTGTGTTCGGTAGATTATTTCTTTGTTGAAACAATGCTTCTTGGCAATAGCGCTTACACTCTTGGAAAGCCTGATTATTTAGCTTTTAAATGGTGCCACATTTGTAAGGAACATGCGTTGGTGGGATGAGCAGCACAGCTGAGTACGTGTGTTTCGCCATGAAAGATTAGCCAAACTTTCTCTGACAACAACTTGTCTTTGCTGTTTGGTGGATTGTATTCATTCAATGTATTCATTTAACAAGAGCAAGGAGTGTCAGGAGTGTGTGGAAGAAGCACACACACCCTGGCACCTCCTCCTCATGCTGGTCACCATGGTCACACTGCTGTGGGATGGCATCCCATTCTTCAACCAGGTTGTGTGGGCCACTCTGGCACCAACCGTAGCTGATCCCACAAGTGTTCAAATATTACTTTTGTATGTACAGTATGCTGGATGTACACCTGCTCCACATTCACACCTGAAACCTTGTAACACTTACAAGTCACATGGCACCAGGGAGGGAAAATAGCTAATTGGGCCCAGTTT
>JAODOY010024497.1:0-23826 GCA_025399855.1 Forbesichthys papilliferus
ATCGAGAGCTTTGCCTTCCGGCTCAGCTCTCTTTTCGTCACAATGGTGCGGTAAAGTGATTGCAATACCGCTCCCGCGATTCTCCGGCCAATCTCTCGCTCCATAGTTCCCTCACTCGCAAACAAGTCCCCGAGGTACTTAAACTCCTTCACTTGGGGTAAGGACTCATTCCATGTAATTATACGAATAAGTTAGGTCACTTATTTTAGTTAGTCTTACTGTGATTTCTGTTATTTTTTTTACTGTTGAGTGAATGATGCCGCTTACTACCAGCCTCTGCGAGCTTGAGTTTAATTTCACGGTGCGAATCATTCTGGAAAGCCTCGGAATAATTTTGAATGTGTCCGGGTAACAACTGAACTTTCTAATCAGCGTTGTGTTGATAGCTATTTGGGCCTGGTTTAGGTGTGGCCATGGTTTAAATGTGCCTACAGCGGAAACTACAGATGGTTTATCCAATCAACTGCCAAGTATTTTTTTTTTTATTTAGTACCTACCCTTTACAAACAGTTTCAATCTATGGCTCCCCAGATGGGACTTGTGACAATAATTCCTCTGGCATGTCAGGTTACCTTACTACTGTGGTATACCATGGGATTATCCCAGAAATCTGTTTTTTAGTAGCTAGGAGTCAAGTACAGAGGACGTATCCTCAGTAGCTAGGAGTCAAGTGCAGAGGAGACATCTCAGCATGGGCGTCATAGAGGATCACTACAACTTGTATCTTCAGCTTCAATGTGGTCATTGAGCGGTGGCTTTAACCCAGTGTAATTTGATTCTTCAAGATGCTTACAGAAGGCCCAGGCCACTATAATATAATCTAGAAGATGATATTGGCTCATTAAAACAGGGTTTGCCTAGCCGTCTGATACCATCCTGATCTTATGAGCTCCGTTTGATTCTGCCGTGGCCTGCGAGCATCAGTCTGGAATCCCTCAAGTCAGGAAGGCAATCTTTCTAATAACAATGACATCAGCATTTGTCTTCTGATTTGTGGCTTTGCTTGAGCAGGCATCGGCTCACCGCCACATTTGTCTGGCTGCGTTAGTTGAAAGCTCGGGCTGGGGCCCTTTCTTTTAATCCAGTATCTTAACATCTACTGGTCTCCCAACCGCACCAGAGCAGCGTTCACACATTAGAGCTAATTGAACACCTTATTCTGCTAGCCATTCTTTTAGATTTCCTTATCTACCCTGTAGTGCCAAAAAAGTGCTCTACAGACACTTTGCCTATGATGTTGATGAATACAATTTACCACGCCTCTTTCTGTCTACGCACCCTAGCTGAAGTTCCACATTTTCATTGGTTGAGATGAAAGTATATGGTAGTCCAGCCTTTACCGAAGACTGATTGGAACGTATTCACAGAGCCTTAGTGACAGGCGCGCTGATACAATGATACTTGTGGCCGTATCAGGATGGCTGGGGTTTGCCATGATCCTGTACATTTGGAGTGCCTTGTGTTATCAGACCCTCTATCTTTTCCTCTCTATCGCGATGTTGAGTCCACGCAGAGGGAAGACACCTAATCCACACTGTAGTTCCAACATTAGTACTGCAGAAAATGACTTTTCTGTGTAGAGTTGTAGTGTAGTAAGGATATCACACCCTCTCTCTGTTGTCTGAGCCCTTGTGTGTGTGCGCGTGCACACTTTAATGAGGTAGTTACAATACGATGTTAGCTACTAACCTGGTCATGTGACAGGTCACCGCTCCTGTCACATTCAGTTAAGTGCTCCCTCTACACAGGGACAGTGTTCCTACTTCGCCACTGTTAAAGACAATTGGATTATTCTACCTTTGCAAAAGGATGGTGAGGTTGTTTCACTGTCAACCACACAAATATTTCGAACCACGGCAGCTTTGTGTCAGACTTCCAAACTCGTTTGTCCTATCTGTGCGCTGAGGGACGTCTCGTGTGTGTTTTCAGTAGCCTGACTAAACCGTCAGCGTTAGAATCAGGAGAGACGCACTGAATACATTTCAGTGTTTGTTCATCCCAGAATAACTGTTAGCTAAAAGTGATCTAATGCTCATGACTGTCATTGTGGTCATCTGTTGGTGTGTAATGGAGCAGCTTTATATTCTGTCATGTTGCAGTTGTGCTCCAGGTCATGAGCTAATTCTGGTGCATGTAATGGATGAGAGCCCATTCATGTCTGGCCTCCTTGAGCCCCCATGGTTTGTTTTTACTGTGGTGCTCTCAGGGAGGGGTGGAGAAGGGTGACACGGGGAGGAGTTCTCAGGCATGGGAGGGGCTCTCAGGAGAGGGGTGAGGGGCTCTCAGGCGTGGGGAGGGGCTCTCAGGAGAGGGGAGGGGCTCAATGTTGGTTTCAAACCAAAACATAGCGTAGGAGTGTTTCAGATCAGTGGCCTGTAGTAAGTCATACAGAACATAGCGGTCGGTTATCATGTTCATAGCGTGTAGCATGTGCCAGGTAGCGTGTGATGTAGCATGTGCAGAATGAAAATAACACAGTTCAGAGTTTTGTTTAATTATTTGACACTGATTTCACACGCCTTGTATAAATGAAGACTAAAGGTGCACATTTGTTTTTCCCTTTTTTTATTTCCAAATAGTATAGTTTTATAGGAGATTTCTGAAGTCTCTAAGTACTCCATTGTGGGCATTCTTAGCCGTATTCGTGAGGCTTATATTGTTTATATCGATATCGGAATTCTACCGTCCATCCATCCTCATCCACTTATCTGTAGTCGAGACGCTCCCCCTCCCCGTGAGCACGGTAGTCGGGTTCTGCACCCGGCGCATAATGTGATGCTCGCTGTGTGTGACCACACCCGGCGCTGCATGTTGACGTCCTGGGTTCTGTCCTTGTCTCGCAGGTTGCTGACTGTTCACCTTTGTTTACGTTAAGCTAAATAGCACTTTGCTAGGCTTAACTAGCTGCAGTAAGCTAATTAGCTAACGTCCTGTGTTCTGTCCCTATGTTGCAGTCATCCAGTCCCTGATCGCCCTGGTGAACGACCCCCAGCCAGAGCACCCCCTGAGAGCCGACCTAGCAGAAGAGTACTCAAAGGACCGTAAAAAATTCTTTAAGAACGCCGAAGAATTTACAAAGAAACACGGCGAGAAGCGGCCAATGGACTGATCACCTGAAGCGCGTGTAGCCCCCCCCACTCTCTCTCCTGTCTCACCCACCCAATCAAATGTCTATTTCCTCTACCTCTGCATCTCCCTCCTGTCACACACATCCACCTCTCCACCCCCCCCCTCTCTCACACATACACACACACACACACACACACACACACCCAACACCCCTGCAGCTCCGGCAGCCCACCAGAAGCAAGGCAGTGGTATCGTCCCCCCCCCCCTCCCCCCTCCCCTTCTTCTCCCCGGCCATGTAGCTCCAGGCCACTACTAACTTTCTAACCCTTTCTTAAATTAAAATGAGTAAAAGCAACAAAAAAAAGACAGGAGAATAATTTAGATGGAGAAATACTCAATGTAGTAGTAATGTTCTGTTGGCTTCTCTATAAACATCTATTGTTTTTCCTTGAAGAGTTTATGTTCCCAGGAAAGCACAGTTGGCCGTCACGCTCTTATTTTACCCAGTCATCTATGGTTTGTGATATTTAATGAAACAAAATACAATAGAAGATGTATTTAGACCCATCGTTTGTATTTCACTGATCAAAAGGAAAATTCCTAAAGAGTTCGAGATGGAGAAAACTCCCACCGCTCAAACGTGTTTCGAAAGAAAATGCTGTACATTGTTGTAGCGACGTCGGTACCATGTGCTAAATCAACTGGCACTTTTCCCTCCCAGTCTGACAAATGACGGCGGTGTGGAGGGAATGGCCGAGGTTTGCAGCACAGCTGGCTTTGAGTTTTTCCGCAGTAGTGTTGTTCGCAGGCAGTAAGTGCATGGTAACTAGCAGTCGTTTGTCAAATGCCCCTTGCTTTCTCTAATGTATTTTAGGTGCCGCTTGGCACAAACCTGGCAGAGGGTGTCCCACTGGTTTTTAAGCTCAGCATGCTGTTTCACACAGCTTGTAAATCCCCATAGACCACCTTGCATTCCATAGACCCGTATCACTGGAGCCTCCTGCCACACCGCCATCACACACACACACACGCACACACCCACACACCCACCCCTCCCCTCCAACACAAGGGACCCAACTGTCGGGGAGGAGCTGGGAGAAGGACCCGGGTAAGGTGGGGGGGGGTCCAAAGCCTCCTAGCGTTGGTCCGCGACCAAGCACCTCTCAACGCAGCCGGGGGATATCTGGCTGTCCTGGGATGTCAGGCGCTGGATGGGGACTGGAACCGCCAAACCCATGTGTGACAGCTGTATGATCTGGTCCCCAATATTGTTTCATAATAAAGATGGCTAATCACTTGGCCCTACTGTCTGGATCGTCGTGCAGTGCCTGTGTAATGGGAGGGTTGTAATGGTGTGTGGGTATGCATGCTCAAGCAAAATAATCAGCTAGAGTACAGGCCTGTGTGGCTACACATCTGCCACTAGAGGGCATAGAAATATGAACACGTCACGTGTTTTCATGAAAAACAATGTTCACTTGGTGGGAAACATTAAACCGGTTAACCCAGATATGACGTTTGTCATAAAGAGGAACCCATGCTAAAGTGTACCCTGAGCAGAACCTGACTACATTTCCTTACTGAGAACTGAAATACGTTATATGAACCATTCTGAGTTATTCCAGATGGTTGTAGAAGTGAATGATTCATTCATATTGTTTTAGTGAGCTCTCATGCACTTGACGAGACGCACGCTTTGAAAACTGGTTGACAACTTTAGGGGTTATGAACTGAGCAGTTACTTGCAGCTTATGACTCATTTATATTCTCTCAGGGAAGCACAATTCAACAGCTTCCTCATATGCCGGCTGGCTCAACAACTGCATGGCTTCCAATGAGATGCCTGCTAAATTAGCCTAATGTACTTTTCCACTGCTCACAGCTTGGACCAACCTCTGTTCAACCAGGATATACTTCATGTTGGACTGAAGGACCAGTAATGGTCAACTGAACTGTTATACCATTCCTGCAAGTCTTCATCAAACAGTTCAGTTGAACATTATTAGGTCACAACAAGAACGTGCCAATATGCATTTACAGATTGCTCTGATCTCTGAGCCATCTGTCAGTCTAACCTTTATGGTGCTTGCTAAAGGTGGCATCAGTGAATGGAAGCTAACATATCTCCTCACAGTCCACTCGCTGTCCAGTCTGTGTACATTCTGAAAACAATAATCCAGTATTTCTACAGTACAGCTCTGGCTCTGTAAATGGGAACACAAATGGTGCAGACCGCACCACTAAACACAATCCCAGTGTTAGCAATGTTTCCATTGTGTTGGGGGCGGAGCTTCTGAGGGAGCACCCTATGGCATTAATGGGATAGGCTATGTTTATATGTTATGTTAAACATTTCACCAATCTTTCTCCAGAATGCCTGACTCCACCTTTAAATAATGAGCGGCTGAGCTCTAACCTGGCCTAAAGACCAATCAGATTTCAAGTTATTAGGAATATCACTAAGTGCCTCGTTCTTGGATAGAATGCATGACGTTTCATGAGCCTATTGCAGTTATGACATACCTGATCATTATGACCAACATTGAAATATGTTTCACTATTACATAAAACAGTGTTAATGTAAAATATTTATTGATATATTAAAATTTACACATACACGCGTGTACAAGTTGCATTCATTTTTCCATAGCTCACTGCCATGGTAATGCACATACATAGTGCTTAATCACTTACACCTGAGTGTTAAAAATCTTTCACTTGAAGAACATGCCCCTTATCTCTAAATTATAGTTACCTGGTACATGTTAAGGAACTGTGTTCAGGAATGGCTTAAAATCTCACAGTGAGCAATGTTCATTAGGGAGAGAAACCGACAGTGAATGTTTGAGGGCCGATACCTTATGTCTTGTGTTGTGTCAATGTTTTTTGTTTATTTTACAAACTTGAGCTAACTAACACAACACATTGTAGTTTATGTGAGTAGATCATTGTGCCCCCTGTTGGACAATACCAACCACTCTTCCTTATTGTTTCTGCTGTGATGTAGGCCAAACTAATGAGGTTAACACTAAGTTTAATTAAAACGATGCCTTTCCGATGTCCCCATGGCAATAGTGCCGAGACTCGCCCCTCTTCTGCTCCAAAACAATTACACACTTCAACGGAGAGGCAGGCTGCTGGAGACCAGGCTCATGGGTGATGGAGTCCATACGCAGGGGAACGCTTCTTATTTGCTTAACTCCTCTGGGGCTTTTTGGAACTTCATTCCGAGGAAAAAGTCCACAACAACAACACAACCAGGTTTACAGAAGACATGGATGAAGACTGTAAGGCAGACCACCAGCCAGTGTGCTCAGGGAATAAAATGTAATAAAATGTTCTCAATGTAACTTTATACTACTGTAAAGTATCAACCAGGCTGGGGCTCGTGGGTAATGGAGTCCTTACGCAGAGACGTTCATCCAGACGAACCAGTAAAACATTAAACTAAACATCTGTTCAAAGTGTCAATCGAAACTGGGGGCTGTTGCCTAGACAACAGGGCCAGGCTGGTCTACACGGTAGACCATCCCACCAAGCAGCTGTCAGAGGTCTTTGAAGGTGCAGAGCTCTGCCCCCTGCTGGGAGTACAGGGCGAGCAGGGCGGGGTCTCGCAGCGTGTCCAACTCATGCAGACGGTCCTCCGACATGGAGAAGTCGTCCGGGCCCCCACCGCACCCCCCGTGGTCGGGCGAGCTGGGGTAGCCCGGGTGCACCATCAGCTCTGCTGTAACGGCAACGCGGGAGCCGCCGGTCCCGCCCACGCTGGCCCCTGCCGCGTAGCACAGCGCCCTCTGCAGGCTGTGCAGGGACATGCTCTGGCCCATGGTGGACAGGCCCATGTAGACGTCAGGCCATCTTGGGGAGGAGGAGGACAGACATCTTGTTTTACAAGTCACTTGACACAACATGGAGGCTGGTACTATCACAGTCTCATGCAGGATAGATCATATTTCAGACAAACACAATCATAATTATTCGTGGAAAACTCTCAAGTTGCTGATTATGTAGGATGGAACTACAAACATGGAGGGTACAAGGCATGCATGGATGCTAGCGTGTTGTAGGACTACATTATATTGTGTGACAATGTATCAACAAACCTTTATAAAAATACAAGTTATACGTTCTAAAGTTAAAGATAAGTGAGCGTGGTTTCTAAACGCAATGTGACGCAGGGGCCCTGGCTATGTGTACGTTATTTATCTTCTTCAGAAAACCATGTTTCTGGTCGTCAATTTATTTTATAGCTGTTTCCTAATTGGCCTGCGTGAGAGGTCTGCAGCCACAGACGTCAATGCGTGACAGGTCGTAACTACGAGCTCCAAACTCGTAAATAGGAGCTTCTGACAAAAACATGTCATCAGTACCATGTCATACAGGAACGTTGTGCTGAACGTCTGATGCACAGACCGCTGTAAGCTCGACAGCACTCTCGGGAAGAGGTCCTGATGATTTTCATTGGTTGTTGTGCGACGCTAGTGTTATGCTTGATTTACTCGTTTCAGTTTTTCAATTTATTTTAAGCAGTAACCGTAGTCTACTTATCTAACATTTACAAGAACTGCAAACAGACTCATGTCATTAAGTTTCCAAATTAATGTTATTGTCCGACTTGGTCATGGAGTTATGTAGTTTGTCATCGTAGCCTATTGTATGAGGGTATTGGATGCAGCGCTGTGCCGGACTGCGTATCACACACACATCATGGGGTCATCCATGTCCTACAGGTAAAACAAGGCCCAGATCCTGCAGGCACGCACACACACACACACACACACACACACACACACACCTGATGCCGTAGCGGTGGAACACATGTGTAGCCTCCAGCGCGTCTTGCTCCACACGCGTGTAGAAGGCCCGGAGGCCCGGCGGCAGCCAGGCACACGCCTGCAGGCCAGGCTCCACGGGCACACGCGTGTACGGGATGCCACACGCAGACAGGACCTGGGCAAACAACTCACGCACCCCTGGTGACCATGGTGCGCGCACACACACACACACACACACACACACACAAACAGATTAGATCTTACATCAGTGTGAGATCAGTTTATCCTCACAACTTTTATTTTGTTCAAATTGTTCACTGTAAAAGTTTATTTTATACCCAAATGTACCTACCTAACTGTACCTGGCAGGACATGCTGGTGTCTTAACTAACTAGTTATATCTAAGTACAGCTAGCTAACTAGCAAGCTACCTAACAAACTAACCGTACCTGGCATCACTAACTAACTAACTAACTAACTAACTGAAGGAATGTGATTAGATCATTCAACTAATAATTAAATAATAATGGTTATTGCCTTTGCCAGACATGTCATGTCTTCATTTAACACTTCAGCGGTCTGTCCTATATTCATCTAATGTCTAAATGTCCCACTTGGCCACAGACAAAAGACGGTGCTTAATTTACATGCATTTCCCATTTCAACCTCACCCAGCAGTGGTCCCACCTACAGACAGGATGGCAGGACATGGTTCTGTCATTGTATTCCCGGATACCCAGCTGTGTCTGCAGGTAGGCAGCTAAAGGCTGTTGGTCTCATATGACACAACTAATTCCTATGGGGTGGCAATGACTGTTCCCCTTTTGTTATTCTACCTGTGCGGTCCTGTAACTCACTATAAAGCTGCAGAGTTTCCTTTTGTTTACTAAGAAATGTTTAGGTGGAGCTTTCACGTGTGAAACCACACGTTTCTCCCTTGCTGCGGACCATTATATTATTAAAGCCTGCTTTCCTGATTCAACCCTACACAACAGCGACTTGTCTACGTTTTATGATAAAAAAGTATGACTAACTAACTAACTAGCTAGCTTACCGTACCTGGCAGCACGTGCACATGCTGGTGTCCGTCCATGTGTCCTGGCATGTGACCCATCAGTTCCACGAACCTTCCCACCTGGGCCCTCAGCTCCAGATCCACCTGGAAGACACACACACACACACCATCAGCATAGCGCCACCCCTCTCTCTCTCACACACACACACACACACACACACACACACACACACACACACAAGCCAAACGTGACATCATGATGACATCAGCAGCAGCACGGCCAATCATCCGCACCCATAGACGTATTAATAGATGGACACAGGGAAGAAAATGGCGGCTCGATCTTAAAAAGTGTTTGCTCATTGTCACAGTGAAGCATGAGATTCTAATCAGGAGAATCGCCATATTTGACGCATGCCAGGCACAAAACTAAAGATTATGTTGCAACCTGCGACACTGGAGTTCCCGACCTCAAGCCTCATGCATGTGCAGCGTAGCATAACATAAAGATACTTTTGTTTTGGACTGTACTGTTATAATCGTAAGCATGTTTTATTTAATATTCAGCATTTACACTAAAAGTAGGATCAATGTTGTGCTCGCTAATACGAGGCACGATTGTTGGACTATGTTGCAAGATTATTACATCATGACAAACAAACGTCCAAACTGGCTTTATTGACATCGTTAGAAACAATGTGTGTACTGCACAAACAGAATATTCTGCAGCACCATATGAGCCAAGTGTGGCACCTGGAAACCTTTTTTGCATAGCAGTTAAACAGATAATGAATTTATGAATGGGGTGTGTATTGGAGTTGGTCCTATAGGCTACAGTACCACCCGTGGCCACAAGTCACAGCTGCTTCCTAGGGTCAGACCCCGCCCCCCTGGCCACACCCTACAAAGACAGCCAACACCTGATGACTGAATATTCCAGGACGTTCACGCCATCTCTTAACCATACCATTACCCAGAAGGCCATAAGGCGTTAGCTAGTGTGTAACAAGTCATAATTTATTATTGTGCTAGTTGTAAATAAAAATAATGTAAAATGTATGTTGTCAGGCAAGTTAGTTATGGGAAAAACAAAAAGTACTTGTTTACGTGTTTATAATGACCTCAACATGCTGCTGCTGTGTGATGGCTCTCTGTGAGTAAGGTGTGTCTGGGTCAATACCCGCCTGCAAAAACAGTTTGTTTCTGTTCAGGCTACAATACTTGCTACTAACAGTGACAATTTAACGGCTCAGTATTGGCCTGACATGACATGAGCAGCATTATGATAATGTCCAGCTAAACAGCTACGTTGTAAGTACACAAATATAGTGTCGTGATGCCTACACAAAAGAATATTTACATATGAGGACGACTGGAATTTAACTGTCAAATACGGCTGTTGTGTCCCGAGTACCACAAACATTTCACGTTGGTGCGTGTTCCATTAGACATAACAGGTCACTTTTTACATCTGTGCTGCTTAAAAAGGTATAGTCAGCTATTAAAATACACGTTTACACGTTTTGTCAAGTTCACCAAATATCTCCTCACATTTCGCTATCTTAAAGGGCTAGTCAAGGGAAACCAGTCATTTTAGTCTTAGCATGACATTAAAGGATGTAGCTTAATATAAACACATACAAACTATGAAAATCAACTTCCATTTGAAATGCAAAATATTCCCTAGATTTATTTCACTTTCTGTCTGTCTGGCGATTTTCTGGGTGGAGTTAACTCGAGCGTGGGGACGTCATGCCGCTCCTGGACTATAAAAGTAAAAAGTGTCACGATAAACGGCACTTTGCGTTTGAGTCTGACTGCAGCTTCTGTAGTACATGTTTACAAGCTGAAAGATACTCTGACCTAACTATTGTGCACAACTTGGATTATACATGGGTATTTGGCAGTTTCTTCAAGTGCTTCTGTCTTCTGACTGTTCATAAATACACCGTTTTACTGAGCCAATCCACCTGCTGAAAGACAGGCGATTGCAGCTAGCTAGACGAGTGAGTTGCACCGCTTAAAATGTTGCACAATAGCCTAGAGCTGAAAGGGGGAGGGGCTATGGGGGGACATTAGGACACGCCCATTCAGCCCTGAGCCCTTTGAATGTAGCGTTTTTTGTCATAATGTTAACACACTTATGTATTATTTATTTGGTTGATGTATATTAAATATATCCCTCTGCAATATATTGGGAATATTTCTGCACCTTGTAACCTCTTTCCTCTCTCTTTAATATTCTCTGTGCATGCTGAAAAAGGAATCTGGTACTTCTAAATTGCGATGGCTCCATATATAGAAACAAAAAACAAAGTGGCAAAAACCGCTGACAACAATGCCCTTGGCTTCACAATACCTTTCAGAGTTTGGGGCGGAGCTTCTTAGGGAGCTTGTTTTGATATGAGCTTGACGTTAGCAAGCGTCTTCAAGAACAATTAACCCTGCATCTAACTCAGGTTATCGTTCACAAGTTCACTGTTTCTACATGTAAGGTAGAGCCAGGCATGACGTCCCGGGGGACTTGACTCCAGAACTCCGGCATGTGAGGCTGGCATGCTAGCATTGCATAGCATAGCTACTACCCAGGAGGCCTAGCGGCTGTTGTTACGGCATCCTGGAGGTGTCGGAGAGTGAAGTTAACCTGCCTAACTACTTTTAGAGTAAAAGAGTTAAAGTTCAAAATAAATATACTCTTATACCACTCTCTTTGAAGTGGTAAGAGGTTCATTCACGGGCGGTTTGTGGTTCCAAAGACATTATAGCCATTTCAAACCGGGTTCATCGTGTTTAAACGTCCTGTATACAAGAACTGTGGAGGTTACTGAGCCTTACCATGCCCAGTCTGGTGACGTCGATGCGTCACGTAACGACCTACCTCCGCCATGCTGAGCTGGTTGTTATGCAGTGCGTCACGGAAACCCATCTTCCCGTGGAAGAAGCCGCCATGGTTGAGGAGGGTGGAGCCCTGCCTCAGGCTCGGGCTCACCGGGACACCCTCCGTCAGGTTGGCATGGAGACCGATGGGGATGTGATGTCTGCAAAGAGAAGGAGGTGGGTTTCACCTCAGCAGGAAGTGATGCGAGAGCAAGGTGCCAGGCTAGCAGGGATCTAAGACACACGGCACTCTGTCTATGGACAGAGATCATGTTCTGCTCCTTCACAAGACGCCGATGACCCAGAACAACTCCCTCCATTCAGCCTCAACACAGATAACTTGCCTGGGCTGCCACCGCTCTCACAATGAGGTCACAGCACCCGTTATAATGGAGGCAGTATACAAATAGTTCAGATTACTAACAACTCACATTAAATGTAGATTTCTAAATCAGTTTGATTGTTTTATTTAGAAATTGTGAACATTTGTACTCGGGTTTTGAGTAGCCTATGGTCGGCTTAAATATCCTTCCCACAAGTTGGTTTAACAAGCCTCCCTTAAAGCATAATCTTAAAGAAACAGGCCTACGATCTTCACTGACGTTAATGTACAGTTTGATCAACAACAGGTGATCATTCAGGAAGCATCCCAATTCACAGTTATAGGTAGCCTATCCCATCCCATTGATTAATAGCTTACGAGTTAGTCTACACTACAGTATGTATACTATTAATAAACACTGATCCTATAATCGATACCTTTTCGCAAGTTCTGCCGCTTCCTTCGCCGCGACGCCGTTGACCAGTAGCGACACGTTGGAGAGCCCACCAGCCAGAAAACAGTCCACGATTCCCTGATTTCGTCTGGGGCAGTATCCGAAATCATCTCCCGTCACAACCAGCTTCACTTTGCGTTGCGGCATTATTGCTCGACTCTGTCGGAAGGCGTACAGGCACAGCGATCAGCCGGCATATGTGACACGTTGGCTAAAGTTGGCTAAATACACATACATCGATGGAGCACAGACCAAGGCTGATCAAATATTGCAAAACATAGACTCATGCTACGGTCTGTGTGTGACCCGACCAGTCGCTTTGCTGAAGTTAGTATTTACTCTACCAACCGGGCAACACCCCTAGTAGCCTATTGTATTAGATATCATATCTGATACGGCAAGTCATTCATATATCCTATTAATAGCATCATAGCATAAATCAAAGAACAGTGGAAACAAAACCATATATCCTTTTCTATCTTCATAATCCATGTAAACTATTAACCATTGTTAATACAGCGTCCGATCTTACCCATTTTATTGCACATGTTAAGCCATTTATGTTGGGTGCCAGACACTGGATGGAACATTGCGGGGTGAAGTTGTAGCACAGTACTGAACGCTAGGCTACAACAGTGTCAATTTAAGGAATGTGTCGCCCCCTATCGGAATAGAACAGAGGAAATAAAATTACCTCACCGATGGATTGGAAAAAATAAAAATAAAACCTATCACAATGCCATCATTGGTTTGGTTTAAAACATAATTCCTAATTCCTTCCATTTCAAATATAAACCGTGAGCTATAAGTTAGAAATGTGTGAATCGAGACGGTGACGACTCAAATCAGATATTCTGTTAAAATAAATGTAAGTACTAGATAACATGATGTAATTATAATAATTTATAATATAATATAGCCTATATATATAATATAATAAATTAGAACATGTAACATATCCTATTCATGAGCTGGTTTAAGTTTAAGCGAATATTGTGGGGTTTGGTTTTAATCTAAATCTATCAAATGATAAAAAATGAAAATACAAATAAAGCTACATTAATTTCCTATTCCTGTCGGTAGGACGCTTGGCTTAACCAATCACGGTGCAGCATGTGTTCGGCGTTTGCTGCGCTTCCGTCTATTTGCACTTGTCAGGCTATGATTGGTTGACATCAGCACAGGTTTGAAAGTGTATTTTATGCTCTTGGCACCGCTTCTTCTCCCAGGATTATGATAAGGAACACATCAGAATGGAGTTAATTCACAGTTTCCGCGTCTTTACCAAAACACTGCTGCTGCTATTCGTCTGGTCTCACTGCGAGGGCAGAGACTCGGAGCTCGACTACGTGACTTGCGGCTCCCTGGTGAAGCTGTTCAACACCAAGCACAACGTCCGCTTGCATTCCCACGATGTCAAGTACGGCTCAGGTAAAGAGCGGAATGGGTGGACGTATTTTTGAACACGCTTGCATATGGAGATGATGGAGATCCAATTCATATTTTACAAGCTGCAGACTCCATTTGACTTTGAACTCTGAACGAATATTCCAGCGCAGACGTTGACTGTACTTAAATATGCGTTAATGTTTTTAATGTGTAGGCTACAACAAACATGTATAGCCGACGATGCTTCCAGTATGACCAGATAGTCATTGTACCGAGTAGCCTGTAATTCAACACTTGTTCATGATGGAAAGCTGTATGGATGACCTACTTTACAGGTGTGCCTAGGATAAAACCGCACTCTAAGCTAAAGATACACTTTTATTGTCATACAGACTCCTCGGTCTTGACTGAATAGTGTTGTCTACATTACCAGTACACATTCTATATATTTTTTCTAGGCTATGAATGGCGACTGATTTCCTTAACATTATGAAACACTAAGTGCAGTGTGCCGATGCTGTTTGTCTGTTGCTAAGTAGGTGTAGCCTACTAACGCATATAAAACGCCAGCGCACTGTGGTCTCCGCTGTCCTGCGGCTAAGAGCTGCCATTATGAAGATATGAAAGATACACTGAACAACAAGGATGGTGCTGTCTTAGGTTTCAGCCCGTCCCGGCCTGCTTGCCCCCACCAAGGGTGTGTTCGGGGGAAGGTTACTTATTAACTTGACAGGTGCATCCGGAGACACGGTCACTTGGTCATGTATGTGTCCACCACCTCCGTGGATGGCAGGGGTCACAGGTCTCGGGCACTGTTCTGTTGGGGCTCGCGAGCTGACACGTTTGGGAACCCCAGTGTTAGGTCACACCTCGACGCGACTAGGAGGCAATGGGAGGCAACGGGATTCGAACCAGCACCTGCCCACCGTGTTTAATGGTTTATTGTTTTTTTTAAATTTTTTATTATTCTTCTGCAACACCCAACTAAAGTGTGTTCCCTGTATGTAAGTCAATGCACATGGAAGTGACCATGAGGCTGTCTGTCAGTGCGTCATGGCAACGGCTGTCCATCTGTTTTGTCTGCAGGCAGCGGGCAGCAGTCGGTCACAGCGGTGGAGACCGCTGACGACGCCAACAGCTACTGGAGGCTCCGGGGCCAGCCAGGCGGGCAGTGCCAGAGGGGCGTGGCCATCAGGTGTGGGCAGGCCGTACGCCTCACGCACATGAAGACCGGGCGCAACCTCCACAGCCACCACTTCAGCTCCCCGCTGACTAACAACCAGGTCTCACACACACACACACACACACACACACACACACACACACACACACACACACAGGACAAACTGTCAGACGTTCATGTCATAACAGCCCAAAATTCACAGAGACAATGCTGGTGCTCCCTCTAGTGGCAGACCGTGGTACAGCACTTTAACAAGGTGTGTTGTACCCTTCACCAGGAAGTGAGTGCGTTCGGGGAGGCCGGTGAGGGCGACGACCTGGACGTGTGGACGGTGCAGTGTGACGGCGCCCTTTGGGGGCGTGGCCAGGAGGTGCGCTTGAAACACACGGCCACGGGCATGTTCCTGAGCGTGACGGGCGAGCAGTATGGGCAGCCCATCCGAGGGCAGCGCGAGGTGCACGGAGCCGCCTCACCCAGCGCACACACAATCTGGAGGACCACGGAGGGCGTCTTCATCATGCCTAGCCCCGACCCCCTGAGGCACGATGAGCTCTAGGAAGACCCCCTTGACCCTGGCCTTTGACCCCTCCCATATTATGCTGCGTTCGGGCATATCTCGGAAAATTTCATATTCCGACATGGAAAAATAATACTAAAGGCCCCCCCAATCTTGGAATGCCATGTCGGAGTCTCCCGTCAAATGAATGAATACATATTACACGTTTACATTATTTTAATTTGTAAAACACATCGAAATGTTACACGCATTCATATATAATACACAATTGGATATGTACATATGTAACTCTGAAACATTTTATTGTTATGTAGGAAGATGTGTACTGGTCCCAGTTCCTCTCAAGAACCGAGGACTGACCAGTGTCAGTAGCTCATGGTGCTGGTGTGTGAGACTCGGTGGTCGGCCATGTTTTTCAACTTCCGACCTCACAAGCTCTGATGCAGAGGAGCATTTAGTAACACGTTTTCCCATTTCCGACTATTGTCGAACGCAGCATAACCCCTCCTGACCCTTTGCAGCGAGGCCAGCGTGTTCTGACCCCTCCTCCTCTCGCTCCTCCTGTTATGTGATGGCGTCTCCATTGTCTGAACAGCAGTAGCTGTGGAGGTCTGCCTGACCGCTGTGTGGCCGGGGGGACGGGGGGGTGTCTATAGACCCATTTACTGTTTACAAACAGCGATGACATACATTAACGTGCGCACACAGTTTGCAACAGAAGTACGATGGCGTCTAGTCAAGCCTCAAGAGCATTATCCACTAAAGATCACATTACATCGGCAACATGCCCAGAAGATGCTGGTTAACAGCGTGCTAAAATAGTTACCTGACATGGTGATACTGACTGTTCTTAGCTAGGTAACGTCATTTAGCATGTTGTTTGTACTGACTGTTGTCCTCCAGTGAGCCTAGTCTGCCTGTAATTACGATGACTATTGTCTAAATGTGTCAACAGCTATACAAAGTAGTTCTGGGTTCCCTACCTTGTTAGGCATCCCGTCACACAGCAGCTTCTAGGCATTCTTCTGTATTTTTGTTAGCAGACAAAAGTATGTATGTCGTGCCAGAATGTGTACGCCTGCCGAAAACTGACCCAAGCAGCAACAGTGCATTTCATGGGAGGTATTCATGCTCCGAAGATATTTACCCTGGTAAAGAAGGACAGAAAAAATGATCATGTAGGACCTGCAGCAGGTGAAATATTGTTGAGGCAAGGATAGTTGCAAATGATGTGTTTAATGTAAGCATAACAGGACTCCTGGCGCTGAGCAGTAAATGGGTCTATTTCTCCTCGATAAGCAGCTGCTCTGAGGCAGGTAGTCACACAGCCTCTGCTGTCCGTCCAGACCGCTGCTGTCCGTCCCCTCGGCCTGAGAATGTGATGTTTATACTGTTGTCACGGTGATCTGTGTCTATATGAGAAACAATGTTTGGGATTTTTGTTTTTAACAGAAATTTGCCTTTGCTTGAGGGAATGATACATTTTCAAAGTCTCCATGTTTTGGTTTAACTGTTTTAATCTTGAATTATGTGAATTTACTTGCTCACCTTCTGTTACTCCAGAAAATAATGTATTTTTATAGAGATGAACTAAAGTAATTTCTCTGACATTGTTTGTACATGCAATATTTTGTTTCTTATTGTAACACACATAACCTCCAGATTAGTTCAAAGCCAAAATAAGCAGAATTAATATACGTAATATAAGGTCAAATGTGTTTTAATGCAAGTATCTCCCAATTTTATATATAACGTGTTAAAGGTTAACTCTTCGATTTGTGCGTTAAATTGGGCTTAAGTATGTGCAGTGTGCAAGCATTCTGCAGCTGAAACCAGCTTCACGTAAATGCTGTTTTGGTTTGAGACTCCCCGTAGAAATCTCCTAGACTCATTTTCTCTACTCTTGACCGACAGCTGTCATAGGCCTAAAACTGTCACACAGTTGTGTGTTTTTTAGAAGCCAGCCAGTGAAACCTGTAATGATGATGGTAGAATTATCCTTTTGAATAAATTTATTTAAATTAAATTAAATCAATTAATTCTCTGCTGCAAACAAATTATTACAAAAGGTAATAATAGGCTATATAACACGCTAACCTGATTAAAATGAGCCTAAGTAATGCAACGGGCCTTGGAGTAGTTTAGATAAGGATAACCATGCCATTGGCATTTATCATCCACAAGGTGGCGCCAAAAAAGAAAATGTTGCTTAAATCAACTCAATGAAACAGTACAGGCTACTTGTCTAGTATGGGAACATTATATCTTGTTCGACATTCGTATTGCAAAACAGTTGGTCCTGGTTGCTCATGGAATATCACCACAGTCATCTAATAATGCTATACTGTGCGCCAGAAGTCATGGGATGGTTGTTTATCACATTACAAGTTTTGTGTTAGTGTTGCTGTACGGTCAAACCTAGCCTATTTAGAAGACCGTAAGTCCACCAGTTTGTCGACAGTTTAGGTTAGGAACCCAATTAGCCTATACTCTGGTCAAAAATGTGCCTGCGAACTCAGTCATAAACAGTCACACTGACTTTCTACTCGTTATAGCCTGTTATAGCTTCTGTTATAACTATCACAAGACAGTTCCACATTTAGAGAAGCGACAGAATGCTCAATAAAAGCTAGGCCTATTCGACAACATGAATGCCTGCTCATGATTAAACAAAACGACAGGCTAAACAAAATGCTACTTTTATATTTGCATAGCGTACTAAATGTGTCCTTGGCTTTTTTATATTTCGCGTGCGTTTTCACCTATGTATGTGTGCTACTAGGCTATAGCCTTGCAATGAGTAAATAGCATAAATAACCTGGCCCTACACTTCAGCGCTATTAGGCATATGCGTCATTTCGTCACTGGCATCACGGTGGCCCAGTGGACAGCACTGTGGCCTCCCAGCAAGAAGGTCCCGCAAGGTTCGCATGTCCTCCCCCTGTCTGCGTGGGTTTCCTGCTCCGGTTTTCCCCACTATCAAAAACATGTCAGATTCATTCTCCAGTCAGTGACACTGGCTCCAATTTTGCACAGCGGCTGCCCACTGCTCCCTTGAGGGATGGGTTAAATGTATGTGACAATAAAAAAAACACTTTTATCAGCCCGGAATGATCATCAACATGTTATGGTATGATGACAACATTACATATAAATAAACAAAACAAACATAACGACTTCTTGCCTTTATTGGCTATTTGTCACAATTACAACTTTACAACATGTTCGATTAAAACAAGTGCTGGAGACATGAACGTGTGTGCGGGGGATGTCGACAGGCCCATCTGACTAATGCCCTTTCATCATTGCACTGCTACAGCTGCTCACACAACAGTAGTGCAACAGGGAAAGAGTGTCAGGCAGAGAGCTTCCGGTTCCTCCTGGTCGACATTTCTAACGCTCCTTTAACTTTTAAGGCTTTTTGGAAGAACGCGTTTTAATACGAGGTGGCCGTGGTTTCGGCTCAGTGGCTCCGAGAAACGCTCTCCTGGGGACACTTAAAAACACACACACCATAGGACACGTTTTTAACAAGCTTTTCATTATATTGCTTGTGTTTTTTTTTAATTGTGTTTTGTAGTTTTGTGTGCAGTTGGTAATTGAAATAAACGTGATATGCCTCCTAAATAACCTACATCCAAATCCAGTTTTATATTTTATAAAATCAATACATCTAAAACATCCATGTATATAATAGAAAATATGTACATATAATCCAGTTTCATATAAAATAAAATAAAATCTATACTGTATTTAAAATATCACATATAAATCAAGGTTTAAATTAGAAAATATATACATCTATATTTACATTAAGAAATACACAAATTACCCTTTATGATGTATTGTTTTCTTTAAAACACCTTGTTGTGCATGTAGACATTTATGCATTAACAATAAAATGCTAAAGCTTATTAGGATGAATGATAAATGATCCATTCCCTTTACACTGCTGTGAAGTATATACATTTATGCTTTTATTATAACTGCTAATAATGTTTATGCATTAAAAATAATCTGTTATCTTATGAAGCTACATCCATTTCAATTACACTGTTGTATATGTTCATGTTTGTAATATTACATAGCTGGTAAATTACTGGGTATTATTAATAATAATAATAATAATAATAATAATATACAGATACATATACATATTGATTAAAAATATGTAGCTTCTTATGAAGCTACATTCATTAATTATAATTTATATATTTCTATAATACATATTTTAATAATAAACCAGAAGATATCCCTCAAAGTCAAGACCCTATAAGCAATATTGCACTACTCTGTCAGCACAGCAAAGACAATATTGATAGAGTCTTGTCTGCAAGGCAGGTTGGATATAATACAATACATATCATCGTTTTATATGATATTAATAGTACACATGTGAACAGTGTTCTGCTAACCCCATAATAATAACAATTAAGACATCACACCACAGCCCTGCTGGTGGCCAATCACAAGGCACAGCCACTAATACACACTAAAATAAATATAACTAATTGTTGCAGCTCAGTTAAACCCTTTACTAGCTATAGCTTCCTTACATCAATACTTACATTATTATATATTGTGTTTGGTCACTGTATTTAATTCAGCAAAGCATCATTATTGACCTGTCTCGATTGTGTCAGTTCACATTATTATACTGTTTAAAATAAACTTGACCAAAGAATTCAGCAAATAGTTTGACTTTTGAGTATGTTTTGGACAGCGGAGGCCAATGTGGTTGGAAAACCCCCTAAAGAATTTAAAGAAACAATCAAGTCGACCAAGAAGAATGTATCATGCTTTACTTTAAAAGTTAAATTTTCATTTATGCTCAGTACTCTCACAAAGAACACTAAACCCAACTAGCAAATCCACCCTGTTTCTATTGACCCCAAGTCATAGCATCTAGTGGCTGCTGCCATAGCGATGTGGTCCAAACCTCACTCTCAATGCTGTACAGTGTCACACAAAGCCTGCCTCTCCACCTCTGCTGTGCTTATTAGCTGTTCTGTCATCTCCTACTGCACCTGATCCACCTCTACTTGGTCTCCTAGCCCGGCACCATCTGTGTGGACCAGACCTCCTTCTCACTTGATAACACCACCACAACACACAGTAGTGTTAGAGCCTTCTCACGCAGCCAGGGCTGAAAGACGTTGGATTCCAGGCCTGTCTGTGTCCATAAGGCAGTCAACGTCTTGCTAATCAAGCCCTCTGACGTTTGCGCTGCTCAGCCAAGAGAGGAAACACTTGTTAAACAGCCTCCAGTAGACTCCTGTTAGTGTCGGTGTCCCCAACATCGCCCCCTGCCGGTCGCTAAAATGAAACACACGGAGACAACAGATGTTGTTCTGCTGCTCTATTCTCAACGTCTTTACTTTGACTCTGAAGCATCTTCTTCCTCGCGAGGGGTGGAGACCCCTAGAGGGATATGATGAGCCTTACGGTTGTCATACTTATTATCTTTAAGTCATTTTCAATGTGTATTGAATTATTAATTGATGTACTATCTTAGATTAGAGTCTCCCCACGTTCTAATGACTGATGTCACAGAGAGAAAGGCTGTGTGATTATCCTATGACACACACATGCGTGTGCATGTGCGCGTGCACACACACACACGTGGGGATGCCACACCGTGTTGGTCCGAGAGCTGCTTCCAACCAATATGCTTCAGGCTATGGAGCGGGCAGGTTCAAGCCCTGCCCGCCCACCGGTGTATTATGTTTCACAGGCAGCCCGGTCTCCTGCTTGCTGTAAAATCACAATTAGCAATGTAGTGCGTTCTCTCTAACAGTAAGCTATAGGTTAGCGCTAGGTTACTGCATGGTGTCCATGGGAGTGTACAGGCAGCATTTGTAGACTTCTGGTTGTCTTGCCCAGCAGGTAGGCTTACACATAAAAAGCACTACTGTAGGCTATACACCAACACACACACACACACACAGGGTCTATACCTCCACATTCCTCAGAAGCAGCCCCTGACTCAGAATAGGTAATGACACAAATAGGAAACCATCTCCTTCTAGTCCTATTCTGCAGCCAGGTTAGATTATATACGCAGATGCCTATTTATTGAAAACTATTAGAACTTTTGCATTGAAACATAGGTGTGTGTTGTAGCCTATATGCTCACGTGTAGAGGTGTCCATATTTATAGATAAATAGACACATTTCACAACCAAACTGTTCAGCTAGACCTGTCTATGTGAAGAGAGGATCTCACGAAATCAGAAAGACAGAATACATTACTTCACATATTCGCTGCAATAAACAATAAAACAAAAAATAGTGTTAATCTATATAGGTGTGTGTATGTGTGTGTGTGTGTGTGTGTGTGTGTGTAAAAAAAATCACTCGCATATAACACGCCACATTGCACCACACAAAGTTACGAAACGACTTTCCAACCGTGTAGGCTTCGCGGACACGTGCTTCCAGCTCAGACGAAGCATGGTATAGTCGAACAAAATGTTCCTTTTTTTGGAGGCGTGGTCAAACGGGTCCCTAGCGCAATACAGCATATATCCTAAACATTTCTGTCAGTTTGACGGTTGAAATAATATGCCTTAAACGTGGGCTATTGTGTGTGTGTGTCGTAATGGGCAGGTTTATTCGGCCTAAATGATTGTTTTGCAGACCTAATAAACCAGAGGTTAAACCAGAGATCCATTCTATCACAATATGTCCTGCTGTACACGCCACGTGGGCGCTCCCGTGGCTGGCGTCTTGCAAAGGCCGGATGCTATGACAATACTGTTGCACTGCTACAGGACATACGGAACAGTAGTGCAACATCGTCAGAGCTGCTGACCTCCGCTCGTTCATGGCTACATCAACCTTAAAACTATGACGCGCAAAACGCGCCCCACATTCGCATCTAGTGGCTGCCACCGTGGATCCCTTCGTAGAGATGGGCTACAACTAGGATATGCTCGCAACGTGGGCGGCAGCCCCGCAGCTGGTGGTCGCGGGAAGCTTTTTATTGGGGGTCGGGATGGACGGGCTCGGGGGGAAAGGGCATTTCTAGATTAAAGAAAGAAAGACATAGTTTGTCGTTGTTGTGAATAGGCGAATCAGGCTAAACCTGTCTTTAATTTTATACACACGCATGCCTTTTCAATTACGTTAATGTCGTGTAGTGAATAGAATTGTTCCAGGTGGACAAAACACATTTTGAGAGGGGGTCTGAAATAGGCATAGCAGGCCTATAAAACTGAACTTGTAGGGTATAAGACGTAAACCGATTATTAGAACGAAAGATATATAAAAGGATTTTGAAATTATGAAAGTTGTGGGTCTGTGTGGCTATTTGTCGGCCAATGCCCTTTTAATATTGCACTGCTCATCTGATTTCACAGTAGTACAAGAAAAAAAGAGCTTTGGACAACACGAGTTCCATTGCCCCTGCACGCAACACGTCAAACATGAACACTACAAAACTATTTTGACAGACATTATATAGGCCTTTCAGAGACACTGGCGAGGCTGACAACTGTAACATCTTTGATTCGATATGCAAACGCTGTGAACCTGTGAACAATACACTATAAACGGTGACAAACAATAGGTCGACGTGACTTTGTTAAACACGCTATAATAACATTATCCACCGCAGTCTCTTTAACAATGCACATATCGTAAACAGACATCCTAAATGTCTGTTAAATGTATGTAGTCTATAGCATAAATAACAATTAAATATTCGACCGAGTCGATTTTAAATAACTGCAGGTTTGCGGTTGATCTTGCCTACAGTGGCTTAAAGCATACAGGCTAGCTGAAGGCCTGTTGGTCAACATCTCACGAGAAGAATATATTTTCTCTCTCCAGATCAGAGAAACACACTGCACGCGAAACCAAGCAGTAGAAACCGTAGGCTACAGGCCAAAGTGCACATTGGACGATACAATACACCATAACCCTCCATTTAATATACTCTGGGACCCTTTGGCTAAAGGAGCCATTTGATACCGGGGCGAGGCCTGCACGCATGTGTCGGTGGGCCGGGGTGGGGGTTATTTCCCATATGTCTATTTCCAATGTTCACCGGAAGTAGAATCAAAAAGTAACCTAGTGATTTTGATAAACCCACGTGAACAACGGGAGAAAAGTGTTAAATATACAGTCTAACCAGGGTAATTTAAGATATATATATATATATATATATATATATATATATAGCCTATTCAACTGTTAATTCTTCTTGTGCAGAGGGAAAAGTG
>JAODOY010024508.1:0-21636 GCA_025399855.1 Forbesichthys papilliferus
CACAGGGAAATGAGTCATTTGGAACATCCAGTTCTGCCATAGTACCTTTGGCTCTAGTGTCTGTGTGATCTGTAGTCTGCGCCTCCATCGTCACCATGATGCACAGGCACCGAGTAGCATAATAATGTTGCTCATGCAGACAGACAGCTAATAAAGCTACCAGTCTTAAGTTTTACAGAGGACTGATCTTTCTAATCACATTGTCAGAGCATTTATTTTTTTAATTGCTATCGGGATGTAAAGAGACTTGCAAGAAATATAACACAATTTAACAGTTTTTTGTCAAGTCAAGTCAATTGTATTTATATAGTCCTTAATCACATTGCAGTCTCAAAGGGCTGCACAGCTATACATTTCACATGGAAACAAACAACACTTCCTTAAACTGCTCCTCCCCCCGGGCAAGGAAACTTCCATTAAAACCCCATGGGGGAAAAAAACGTGAAGAAACCTTGGGAAGGGACCACAGAGGGAGGAACCCACCCCTCCAGGATGGTTAAGATGCAATAGGTGATGGTAGTCAAACTAAATTTAGCATTAATAATATGTATAATCATTTTCACATTGTGCCGAACGTAAGAACTAACACATCGGAAAGATTTAAAGCATTTTGTAAGTTAGTTAATTAAGAGTGCTCTGTCAATTGTAGCATTAACAGACGCCATTGGAGTCCCAGGTCAGAGTAAGTGACACTGATAGACGGCCCTGGAAATGTCCAATAGCACTAGGCACTGTGTTCCTGTCTGTCAATATGCATTTACACACACCTTACTTTTCAGACATACAAATAGTACAGATATGGACAATTTGTCTGTAGCCTCAAATTCATTCATTATGGTAGTTTTACATTTTATATAATGTTATATTTCTCCTGGTAAAAAAAGTACATGAACACAAATTAGACAACATTTATATAATTAAAATGCATATACTGTACAGTACATAGTAGATGTGTATTTTCTATATGTTTCTTAGAAACAGATACACATATAGTACTAATCTCGTATTATGCCATTATGTAATACTTTGCATTATTGTATTTTGTTAGAGCTGTACCTGTACATATTGCTTATTAAACCAGAAAGAGTGACTGATCGTAAGTTAACCATAATGTCATTTTGTGTATTTGTTGTTTACTGAAGGTTTTTCAGACAGTTTCTCATCTTCTCTTTTGTCATTGCTTTTCCAGTAAACCTCATAACATTGAGGGTAACCATTCCGTATTCCTATCTTAACAGCCTTCCTCCTACTCATTGGTCCACAGAAATGAATGACAGTAAATGCCAGTGAGCTCAGAAATGGCTCAGACATAACAATAGTGACGATGCACTGTGTATTCATTCAGAAACACGTCACTCTGAGCCAATATCAACCAGAGACAAAGGTATATGGATGAAACCTGAGATTGCCAGCCTGTTTCTGTTGCCATGACTACAACAGCTATTCCTCTGAGGACCTGTGGCTAGAGGCTCCACCCACAAGGGGATTTTTACAGATCAAACTTGGCAACCAAACAGTTCAACACAACAACAGTAACCAGAATTTATACTGGAATTGGTGATAATGTAACACATAATCAACATTGGACCACACGGCAAAAGCTGTGCCTCTTTTACCAACCCAAAACATTGTCCTGTCCTCTGATGTGTGTGTGTGTGTGTTTCCTGGCAGGTGTAGAAGCAGGTTTAGCAGGTTCCTAGGTGCTCTCTGAATGTCATGCATGGCCCTCCCACCCTTTCTCATTGTTGAGTCACTTACATACACTTCTCAGTGAAGAGATTTCATCGCCCGTGCACCTGTCCTCACCTGATTTAGGCCGTCAAAAACGTAAGTATTTGTTGTGGATTTTCTTCTTTTGCTGTTGAAAATGTCAAACGGAGCAATGAGTTTGGCACAAGGTGCCTTGGTAAATTCTTAAAATTAAATTGATTTGTCATTAACGGTTTTAGTAAAAATAAATTGCTTCAAATAATCAGCAATACGTAGGGAACGATAGAGAGAGCTTAGTTCGATTGTTTTGTTGTTGTCCTCCAAAATTAGTATTTTCTCAGTTACAGTACAACGAGAGCAATACACGCCGACACACCGACAGTCAAAACAGATAGAGTGCAGAGACAACAGCACTCATCTGATAAGCTGTCACGTGAGAACGGTTTGGTTTAACTTCATTGAAACTGGAGACTTGTATGTTTGTGTTATTGGTAAACATGGTGTTAACCAACAATAATAATCAAGACACTGAAAAAAGAGAAGGATTATACTGTAATGTGAATGTAAACATTAGAACAATATGAATAAATGATTAATTAATATTATATAATACACATACTGTAAGATAATATAGGTTTAAAGGTGAGGTTGTTGTTGATATTTGAATTAGATGAAAACAAAAACACATCTCCGTTTAATGCTATAGCGGACCTATATGAACACACATTGCCAAGGCTGGCATTGTGTTTTGTGGTGTAGTCTGCACCACCACTTAGGTTGTGTTTCCATTCAGACAGCCAGGACTTTGTAGAAAATCTGATCAAAGCATTTCACGCATACAGAACAGACATCTTTGAGAAGATATTATTATCTTATTGTCTTATTATCTTGCAATCGCTGACAACACCTTTAATGTAATACAGGGACTGCCAACTGTTTAAAAATAAAAGAAGAAAAAAACACCAAACCCTTTAGAGGTAGGTAAAGTAGTCATTTCATTCACCTTTTCATTTGTTGACACAGTTCCTTGACTTCTTATTGCAATGTAGTCAACATGCTTAGGTGAAAATACCACATAGATTATGTGGAATAGCACCATCACTACCACGACCCCCGGCTAATGCTCCGTTTTCAGTGACTGTTGCTTTAAATTAAACAAGTCACTGCCCATCCCGCAGGACTTCCACGTAGCTGTGTTGACGTGAGGCTATGACTGCTTTACTGCTGACTGCTAGTACTCATACAGCGGCAAAATGCAGTTTTAACATAGTTTTATGGGTTTTGAACCACATATGGTTTATTTTCAGCAATGTTTTCAAGGTGTTACAATTCCGCATTAATTCCGCCTCACTGTCCAGACTACAATAGAGGATATGGGAGGCACAATGTAGTTTTTGTTGTTCGTGTCAACAACATAAAAACAGCAGCAGCTTGGTCACACAACCCTGTGAAGGAACAGGGGTGTTACATTTTGACCAGCCATGTATCTAATAAACACAATATTTCATGAATGAAAGATTAATTATATCATAGCACAACATCGCAGCCATCCTTGCCTGTTAAACAGCCATATACCCATAAGCGTATTATTTAATGAATGAAGGGTATAGCATGAAACCGCAGACGTTCTTGCCGCTACAGGGTCATAGGACAGATAGGTAGCTAGCTGCTAACTGCTAGCTACAACACAAAGTGATATTCAGTTAAACAAGTTAAACAAAGACATATTCTATCTTTGTTTTTATCACGGACATAAAGTTAAATGTTTTGCATGATATGGCATGATCACTTATCCAGATGAAAGCATTATTACTCGCGGTACCAAAAACGACAATCCGTTTCCGGCAAGGGATACAATTTTGCAAGTGTGCGTCAACAAGCAATGTTTAGGTTAATAAATAAATCAACACAGCATTATTTAAGCAGCCTATTTCTAATCCGTTTATTGTTAGTGAACAATAGCCTATATTAATCTGATGTAGTTATTGATGTGCACAGTGCATCACTCTTGATAAGCCTGTCCTGCAGTATCAAAAACTAGATTTACAGATTTGGTCATCTGCATTCAATTATTACGGTTTGTGTACTGAACATCAAAATCAGTTTCTTAGCTTGTATATTTTGCTGTTTACTACGTAGGTGGCCATATCCTCATAGGGGCGTTACAAATCAAACTGCGTGCAGTAATCTACGTAACATATGCACTCTTTTCTTATTCGCCTGTTTCTCCACCTCTTTTCCTTTTACAGTATGGCCAATACAGACAAGGAAGCTAACAGTCCAATTTGAAAGGCCCAGCACTTCTCTGTGTCACACCGACATTGCTAATTCCAAAACCAACAGAAAATACCTGGTTTCATGGAATGGGTCATTTAATGTACAACAACATAAATATAAATAATATTGATCAATGACAGTATGTAGAGTCATTGATAGCACCGTGTAAACTTTAAATGGTGAGCTAGGTGCATTGCAGGGTAATTTACTAAGAAAGATTTAGGATATACAGTTTTCATGCAGAGGCTGTTGTGATGCTCTGTTGTGTATGCTATAGACTGACACATATCTACTGTCATTTATAGGGAATCTTTTTTTGCCATGTATGCAGGGTTTGTGGCAATCTTTACTGCATTCTTAATTCTGCTATGGTGCAGTGCAGGGCCTTGTTGGAAACTTGACAGTCAACTATTCCATCAGTAGTGAAGACAGAACGTTACTTCATTTTATTAAAGTGGGAAAATGCTGAGCTGTACAACACAATGAAAAATGACGCACCCTATTACGGTGTGATACAACGTGATCACTTGCCAAATGTTAGGTGACGTGTGGTCGTATTGCCTGTATGGTAGTGTCAAAGACTCAAAACTCACAGTTGTGAGATTTATCCTTGTTTTCACTGGTTTGTTGTTCTTGAGATTACAATAATATTGCTGATACAAGGAAGGTGGTACTGTGATTGAGAGATAACTGGAAATATACTGTACAAATGTAGAGGGAAAATGAGTTCATACAAAGTACACCCCTTTAAGAATCAGTCCACATTCATATTTACATTATTGTCTTCTACCTTAAAGCACATATTCTCCAGCTCATTTCCATTTTGAATTTTCAACCTAAAACACTGTCAACTGTAACAAAATGTGCTGCTATGGCTAAGCATGATCAATTAACAAGGACAGAGTAAATCATTGTGAATTCAGTTTATTTCTCTTGCTGCTTATCGTATATACATCTCCTGAGCATGACATAAAAGCTCTGTTCTATGTTTCTACATTCTATTTCCAAGCATGACCTGTGATTTCCCTGAAGGCTGGAAATTACACAAAATGCAAATGAGCAAATATAGTTCTAAACAGGTCTTAATACACAATAGCTGAAAAAAAAAAAAATCTGTCTTTTATTAGAAGCGAGATGATTCCCACGGTGGGGTTTTTCTATATTTTGAACAAATAGCATGTTTTATTTTCCTTAATTAATTTGGATAATCAAACTGGGGTACATTTTGGCCCAAAAATGAAAATGATCTATTCACAAATTGTGCTGTTTATTTTGCCACTATACATTAGATATCTGAACAACATGCATGAAACTCACAGCATGAAACAGAGGACAGCATGAAATATGACTTCTTATGCAAAATATTTTTAAAGATGAAATACAAATATATCTGCACACACACATTAGCACATTTAACTTGTATGCATCTGAACCACACGGTACCACTTTCTTACTGAAACTGGCTATGTGTTAGTTTGTCATACAATTATTTTAAAATGAATAAATGATTATGTTTTGTTTTGCCTTGCAGAGCACAATAAAGGCATAACATGGAACAGCATTTAAAAATCACAGTAATCTTCCTTCTGCTCGTCCAGGCTTTTCAAATATCTTTGCTACAGGATACAACTGAATCACCTGGGCGCACAATTGATAGAAGTTGGCTCCGTAAAACAAACATAAGTGTAGCTCAAAATCAAAGCACAGCAGATGCAGAGGAGTCAAGTGCTAATGGCTTCATGTTATCTTCCAGTGGAGATTACAGTGACGTGACCAGTCAAGATCAGAGTAGCCAAGTGACTGTCACAGATATCACAACGCTGCCCTCATTCCTAAATGCCACAACCAAAGAACCCCAGTTGCCAGAAAACACCTCAAATTCCACCAATCTCAATGAAACAAGAACAAAGGACAACTCAACAATGGACATACTGAACTCTACAACAGCTACAAGTACCATCACCACACCTCCAACCATACTAAATACCACCAGCTTTCCTCATCTCACAAATAACACCACTTTACCAAAAAGCAACGAAACACAAACGACTAATCCAGGACCGGGTATCTCATCCAATGGCACTGAAGCTAAAAATGTTACAACCACAGAGGCTCCGAAGACATCCACCGCAACATATTTTACCACAGAGCTTTCCACTGAGACTACAGTCGATGAAGTAATCCCGGTGGATTTAACTACAGTCAACCCTGGCACACCTGTGAATGCCAACATATCAGATAAGGACACAGGGGGCAACTCAGAGAGAGGTACGTGTTGTGTCCTGTAATAACCTGACAGAACCATTTCAAGTGTCGCCGTGTCTTTTGAGGTGTCGTGGGTTGATCAACTTATTAAACAATAAGATTTAGCAATAAGTAAAGCAAAAAGGTCATGTAATCTTAGAGGACTGCATTACACACCTATATCTGGGTGTGACTGTATTTAAACTAGTTTTAAACCGACACCCATTGCTCATAGGCACTTATGTTACATCACTATTGCCTCTATTTCTATCTCTTTATTCCACTTTTTCTCTGACCCAGATTTTTCAACATCTTCTTTTCCCTGCTGTAAGAGCACAAAACTCCCCTTTTCAATGCACAAGTGTTGGATTTCAAGTGCTCTTGGTGTAGCTGCAATGAGTAAAGGGGTCTATTACAAACATCTCCTCAGAGGAGACAATGTAGCTCTGTTAGTCAAACAACGAGGGAAAGGCAGCTCCTTAACATAGGTCAAAGCTAGCTCGACTGCCTGTGTACAGGAGCGTGAGACTTCTGGATCATTTATAGCACCAGATCATGACGATACAAACTAAAAGGTCTGTTTGTGCTTAATGTGTTAAACAGACACTTTATCTGTGTGTATACTGTATATACAGTATATATTTACTTGTACCTGTATTTTTCTACAGTATAAATACAGTAAACAATATGTACTGTATGTGTAAAACATACACACTATACACTATATTGTAGCTTGGAGAGATGTACAGTACTCTCAGCCTCTTCCGTCACATAAGCATATTGTGCTCATCAACATTGTAAGCGGGGTAGTCCATTTTCATTGGCTGTTAGCATTGTCACCATAGAATGTCACACATCTGCATCTGTAATTCTGGCACAAAGCTATAGTGCAATGCTTTGTCTAATATACGTTTTTACCTTTATTTATTTTATTTTATTTTATTTAATTATTATTTATTTATTTACTTATTTACCAGACCAATGTTCAAAAATAATGTTTGTGTTGTGAAACCAATTATTGAGATAAAACATCATTACAATTATTGAGATAAAACACCACCTTGCAGTGAAATACCTCTAGGGATAGGTACGAGATGCTGCAGTAATTTCAGAATATATTCACATGGCATCTGCAACTGAAAATATAAGACTTTTATTTGACCTTTGTTTGCTACAAATCTGTTTGTCATCTGTCAACATGTGATTTCATATTGGTGTCTGCAAAATGACACTCTCATACTGTGTTAATAGTATAGTATACAGTAAACTATTAACAAAATGTAAACTTGAATGCAAACATGTTAGTTAATAGTTAGTAAGATTACATCCAAATTTACTATTATTATTATTATTATTAAACACTTTTCCTAAATCTAACTAAATTAGATTTGTGAAATTAGAAATGTGTATATGGGAAATTCCACTATATCTGTGACTTTTGGGAAATTAATGTTTTGATTTACTTCATTCAGAAAGCGAGGGAATGTTTTTTATTTATGAATTGACTCATTTTGCGTCACTATTTGTTTTGCATCATCTGCAATTTATATATTTTGCTCACTGTCACCCTGCTGAAGGTTTGGGACCAGATTACAAGAAAAATCGAGGGAATGAAGCATGGGGTGCCATTCTGGGAACAGCCGTATGTGTGATTGTTGTTGGACTGGTGGTCTATGTCATCCTGAAAAAGAGAAACCAGAGGGGTTTCTCCCACACGAAGCTAGTGGAGTTCTCCCCAGACCCAGGTAAAACAGTGCCCCCTGTGCTGTGTGATATCAAGACAGCACAAACATTTAATCTTCAATATTATTTCAGTTAACATTTTATCAGTACTTTCAATACATTGGCTCAACCAGATAAAGAGTAAACAGAAACAGGAATTTTTACCTGCTTTAACATTTAGTTATACATACTGTATTTTTTTGTACAGTATGTTTATGACTTACATCATGGAAAGAGTGGAAAGCACAATGTCCAAATATAATTTGTAGCCAAAATAGTAGTTAGGGTTAGGGTTAGAGAAATAGGGACATACATAATTATTGTATTACAGTGTCAATTAAAAAATCCTAATATCAACATTTATAATTTCTAGTTCTCAGACTTGACACCAATGAACATTTGGACTTGAACTATGAGGGTTCATCGTACTATAATGGAGGACTTCAATCGGACATCCAAATGACCAACTTTCCAGAGAGGGATTAGAATTGAAAAGACTACAAGACTGCAAGAACACGTTCTGTTTGCAAAGTATTGTACCTTAAAGCTTTTGATAGGCCAACATTTTCAAGGTGTTTTTAAATGAAGATATCGCTAAAATTATGGAGTAATGGAAGAAATGCTGACTTATTGTGAAAAGAGGTTTTTAATAAAGGCTACATGCAACTACTGTAACATATTCTGCTCAACACAATTCAGTATATTAGGCAGCAAAAATAATATATATTTTGTATAAGAAAAAACAAGTACAGTATGAAATACAAAACGAACACAATACAGGTTAAGAGAAATATACAACTAAGTAAAAATGTTTTACAAATACAGAACAAATTGTGCAGAAATATTGAACAAATAGTGCAAGACAAAATCACCCCAGTGATTATCACAGTGCTGTATATAATTATAAGAGCAATGATGAACAATGAAGTTAAATACACTGACAAATAGAATGAAAATGTATTTTTGCAACCTGCTACTGTAGTAAATATATTCATTATAAATAGTTATGTAACAGGGACGTTTTGGTATTGAAGAGGGGAGTTAAATATGTGTAATGTTGTTCGATAGCAACAAGTTAAAGTGAATTAGAAGATACTGCATATTGAACCCCAGTGCTGTCAAAAAGTAGCCACAGTACTGTATGTATAGAATGTATAGAATGTATAGAAATATGTTTAATTAATGTAGTTTTACAAAACTGCCAATGTAATGCACTACATTTAATGCTGGAAGTAATTTATATAAGTTAATACATTGTAATGTAGTCTGATTGCAATATACATTGTAGAATGCCTAAATAAATAAAAAATAAGAAATACAAACTTGTATTCATTTTAAAAGAGAGTAGAGATTCTACCTTATTCTACCAATTTAGCATGTGATTCTTTTGGTCCATTTTTTGTACATGCATTCTTCAACTGTGGTCAGTTAAATGTACTTACAGTACTGATTTGATTGTTATCTAAATTAAAGTTTAATTATTTTACCCTAAACAGAGGGACATGGATTTAACCTCAGTTTAACTTTGATATTACTGTAAAACAAAAAAATATTAATTTTAATCAATGTGCATTAATATAAGAGCGGTCAATTATCCATTCTTTAGTTTTACATTCCTAAAAAGAGGTTTAAATACAAAAGTAACACCAGACAAATTCCAACTGGTGTAAAATGGGCAGTTAGAGTTAGGTCAGTTGTGGTCTGCTGACTTGTTTCTGTCCCTCTTCTTAGTTTTTGTTTTCAGGGTTTTCTTCCAATTCTCTGTTGTTTTTAAGCTCTCCTCAACTGCTTGTGTTTTAGGATGAAACAAGATGAAACAAGGCCCAGAATATGGAACATGGCGGCACACACATCATGTGCATCACTCATCCTTTGTCCTGTAGTAAGATGTTAGTTTCTTCTCTCTCCTCACCATGCATGCACACACACACGCACACACACGCACACACACACACACGCATATACACAAAAGAGGCATGAAAACTGCAACCTGGACATAAAAAGCATAAAAAGATGCTCTATTTTTCAGCCTAGTTTACATTTTTGTTGTTTTTGTCTTAGAATGGTTTCTGAATAATGAAAACCATTTCCATATCCAGTTTTCAGTTTAATTGTAGCGTGTTTATAGTATACAGTACTTTTCTTTATAGTGCATGGTGTATGTAAGACAACAGTTAAAAGTTTCTCTGGTTGATTTACACCAAAATAATTCCTTTCAAGGCAGATTTATACGCTCATGAACCCAAACCAAAAGTGATGGTTGTAAGGCGCACACTTCAGCATCCTGAGGACAGCTCAATGAAAAATGATTCAGGATAATGTAGTCACTGGGATAATGTAGAGAAAATTAAATCAATAATCACACCTTCCTCTATTGCCATTGCAAAGGCCACTTGATTATCTTAGGTGAATTAGCTATCGATCAGACAAGTGAGTCAGCGAGCATTGCTAGCAATAGCCATGCAGTGGGCCAATGACCATGCCCTATAACATTTCATTGTGCTAACACGAGAAAAACTATGCTGCTTACCTGACAGCTTTGCTTGGAGGCAGCATTATCGTGATGAAATTATCAAGTAATGTTTGCAAGGCAGACAGGTTCAATTCAAGGTCAACAAGTGTTCAGTGGGTTATGGATTTCTCAAGCCATATGGCGAACCTTTGGTACGTTTTGTTGAGTCTGGTGCTCAGGTCATTATCACAGTTATTATCGAACAAGGTGTTTCAATGAACAGCAAGACAGCTGCACGTCAATCAAAGCAATGCACAAAGGAAGTACAACTGCTGTTGCTGAACTTTTCAGTTGAATAATTCTTAGATGCACGTACTGTATTCTGTAGAGAGCTGTCATCTTGACCAGACTCAGGTCCCATAACATGTGCAGCCAAGCTATACTGCTTCTGTGTATCTTCTGGGAGGATGCTATAAGCAATAAAAGGCTCTCTGTTGTACTGTGTAACCTGCTATTCTGTTTTGATGGCATCTCTCTGCGAATCTGAACATTTCATAGTCTCCTAGTGTTCCGATGTGACTCTTACAAAGATAATGAGGCGGAAACAATAGAACTCTGAGCCTACAATATCTGAAGAAGATGAATGATTAAGACTGTAACTGCATTACTAACATAACTAAGCACACTATACAGTATACAACATCAAAATATGTTATGTGTATGTACTTGTAATGAACAGATTTTTTTCCCCAGCATTGTATTAATTATGTTTTATTAAATCTAGGCCAAAGAAGAATTACGCCCAGTTGTATAGCTGTCAGAGTTTTTACACATTTTAGAAATAACCCAGTCTACTGACAATGATACATCTAAAGTGATATAAAGTGAAATACAATGGTAATTATCTTCCTTGTTTCTCAGTAGGCAGGCAGGTTTCCAGTATTATGTTCACCTGCAGACCATCACCATAAATTAACTCACAGTAATATTAATGCACCCATTGTTTCTCAAAAGCATACTTCAGGCTTACATATAACGTGTCTACAAAGAGCAAGACAGCCATCTGCCTTAGACATATACTGTATATAATTCTAGAGAACAATGGAAGTTAATGGCAAATACAAATATGTATCTGGAATATTTTTCTGAATGTATGTGTAAGGGCATATTATTGAGGGAACAAAGCAATAAAGAATTCACAGTTCACCATAAGTTCAATACCACTTTAAAAGGCAAAAGTTATTTTTGAGGGAGGTCAGTTGGTGAATGTTGCTGTGAACCATACTGCTTCTTCCTCCTGATGATCCACAGTTACAGTAGAAGCATTGCACCTTGTAATGCACAGATAACAAGAACTGGCTGTGCACAACAGAGTGCAGAGACAGTAACCTTAAAGGAGATGAAGCTCTGGGCTCTACTCTGTTCCCTATCCCTGACAGTTTTGTCTTTGCACTGATATTTGTGTGCTTTCTAAACGCCGTTTTGATTATTACACTGTTTCAATCACTTGAAGGCATTGTCTTTGTGTGGAAAACAGTGTGCTTTTATTTGCTGCAAATAAATAAATACCCCCTTCACACACACACACACACACACACACACACACACACACAGAGATAACTCTGCTTTTGTTCTGGTGCTCTTCCGAGGCTCCACACCGCCTCTGCAATGTTTACACTGGGATGTTTCTATTGATAATTGATGTCCTGCTTTATTAGCCCCTTTCTGTGCCATTAGGAGATGCTCAGTGTCAGTCTCTTGTGTCTCCAGGTCCCACAGCTCGTATGGTGTGCAGCATGCTGTGGCTGAGGCAGCTGATTAAAATCTACCACAGCCCAGTGCACACAGAGGACACTCAGCTATTTGGAGCCCGCAATGCAGAGGATCTTCTAGCGCCTCTCGCTGCAATCAGCCCAATTGTACCCGTGTCTTTGTACAGTTTTCTCCAATTTACCACCTCTCAAGATACAACAGGGCTTTTAAGAAGATGAAATGAAAGAAAATGAAGCCGTTCATCGAAGAAATATTTACTGTGTAAACAAAAAAAATATATAAAAGTGAATGTGCTCTGTGTTGTTGTTACCAGAGCCCTTACTATTGTACATCAACCAACCTAATTACATGTCTCTCAGATGGGCCATATCAAAACATGTTTGCTGTTTAAGGTTCCCTAGGTGTGTGTTTTGTACTCTATAGGCCTAATCAAAAAATGTATACATTCACAGTATACATCTCGTGAGGGATTGTAAAGCAATACTAGTTTTTGATTAAAAACAAGAAACTAGATAGTTAAAGCTTGCACACTGAATAACTACTGTACTACTGTAATAACAGCAGAAAAAAATGTTAACATTACCTGTTGTCATTGTGATGGACAGCTTCCATGCACCTTCTTGTCCTGTCTCACCTTGCAGTCGTTCTTTCAGATAACTTGATTTGTAGACCAGTGGGCAGAAAACTGTTCCTGACCTTGACCTTACCCAAAAGAGCAATCACGCTTTGCACCGATTGTATTTACTGTATATTTCATAGTTGTTTTAAGACTCTGTTTTGAATATGTAACTGTTTCACCTGCTGAATATCTAAAACGAACTAAAATATTCAATAAATATATGGGAAAAAATACTGATATACATTATCTTAAATGGAAAAATATTTTCTTGTACAGTATGTAGATGCTGGCAGCAGTATTATTTAATGTGATACTCACACATTAGATTTAAGTGAAAATATAGTCGCATAGTCTGTTTAATCTAAAATATTTATGTTTCAGTACATGTATTTCACTCTTTGAACACAAAAAACATTAAGTCCTTTTAATTTTTTATATTTTAGTTAAACAAGTGAAATAGTGTCCAGTAGCAAAAAACAAAGTCATAATGTATACATATTTTTGAAATATACCTATTTACACATTTAAAATAAATTAAATAACAGTAACATGCAACATATAAGAATAATATATGTTTAGAACTGACTTTATAACTTTATTTGTATTGTTCATGTAACATAATGTTTGAACTTACAATAAATATATCACATACAATAACATATGACAGGTCATCAACACTGAAAACCTTTCATTAACTGTTTGCATGGGGTCATATGTTTCCCAGTTCTACATACTGTATGTGCTCTCCCGGGGTCCCTGGTGAACATAGTACTGGGGATGGAAACAGGACCTGTAGAACCTAGGACTCTGGAAACATGGAACCCTGGGAACATAAACTCTGGGAATTAGGACCCTGGGAACATGGGACCTTGGGAACACAGGTATATAGGACCCTTGGAACATGGGACCTTGGGAACGCGGGAATATAGGACCCTTGGAACATGGGACCTTAGGAACACAGGAATATAGGACCCTTGGAACATGGGGCCCTGGGGACATGGAACCCTGGGAACATGGGACCCTGGGAACATGGGGGCTGTTGGAATATAGGACCCTGGGATATGGGACTCTGAGAATTAGGACCATGGGAACATGGAACTGGTGAAACATTGGACCCTGGGAACATGGGACCCTAGGTACATAGACATGCTGTCGTTTGCATTTGTTTATCTTAAGCATTCAACAGCTTGGAAAATGGTCAAATTATATTACTATATTATGTATAGCATAATATCTTTGACTATTGACTATACTTTTGACCAAATGACTCACTGTCTCACTTATTGCCTTAAAAAATCAAATCTGCCAAGAACACCTTCATGCAATGAGTTACTTGTTATTTACCAACATAATTCTTCTACCAGAAAATGTTTAAATCCTGTGCAGGAATAAACAATACAAAAAAAAAAAAAGAAAAAAAGCCATTCGGGAATCCACATCTAATCAAACTAACAGGTAACAAACTAACAGGTAGATTACAACAAGCAATCAAAATGCTTGCTGTTAAAGTTACTGTCTAAAACATTTTGGGTTATTACTGTAGGTTATTTCTGCCTACTTACCATTGAAAAAAAATCTTTGCAGTTTGGTTATCTTGATTTGTCATTCCCAGATAAATGACAACAAGAAGCGACATATTTGCCTCATACAGGTGTAGCCATCCAGCAGATAGAATAAACTAAAGCATAACTGCTAGCACGCCACCTCCCATGTCCAAGGTGTGGGACTGTGCTGTCCACACAACACTGGTTACATGTGAAGAGGTTTGTACGGAATAAATAGCCAACATGAGAAAACACACTATCTTTTCTGCCGGTATTTTAATGTTGACTAGAGCTCACCATTTAGCTGTGAACCTGTCAGACTTTAGTCTTTTATATTAGCATTTTCAGAGTCTTTTCAAAGTGTTATTTTATATGGCATGGTTACCATTAACTAGTTTTCCCAATGGCATTGACATTAAGAAAAAACTGTATTGACTGTTTGACTACATTCAGGGTTTGGGATTATGTCTGAAATAAAACCATCATTGAGTAAAGATGCTAAAATGGTGATAAGGGCTTTGTGGCAAAGGGAGCTTTAATATAAGCACATCAGACAAATAGCTTGTGGGTATTTCAGAGACTATTGGCAGCACAGAATAATAATGCCATATAGACTATGGCATATGACCTTGAAACTCTTAATAAAAGAAATGGCTAACTAATGTTTTCACTTTTAGAATGGTCTACTTTTGCCACATTGCTAAACGCGGTTGCCTGCAGTTTAAAAAACTATGCGCCATTTCCAGCCTGTGTTATTGTAGTTCACAGCGATCACTTATACTGTAATTATTTTCCACCATGGAAAATGTTCCATCAAACCCATTTGGACTGCAACTTGCTGCTGACCTGCTACGCACTTGATTTGTCCCCACTCCATTGTTGAAAGAAATGTGACCCAAGAGAACTTCCATGAGAGAGAGGGGGTGGGTCACCATTTGTTGTTATTTTTGTCTATTTTTGTCTATTTCTGTATAGTTCAATGCCCCAATCATTACAAAGTATTCTGCTGTGCTGAGATGGCACACAAACCAAGAAGTGCCTAAACCTGCTGTGGGATTAAAACCAATCTTTGCATAGTTAAAGAGTGCGCACCCTTGAAGCTGCCAGACTTTCTAATGTGTCAGCGTTATAAATCAATACTCACATCTTGACAGCTATAGATTGAACAACTTAGGCAACACCGCAAAGAAAAAGTTGACTTCAATATAGGTGCTCTACCTCCGGTCTCAGTACGTCACCCCAATAAGATGAAATTGACTGTCGATTAACTGTGAACTGGAATTTCTGTTCTTCCCCTAATCTTCACCCTCTGCTGCTTTTTGAAAACATCAGCACTTCTGGCACCTGCAGCTGCATTTGTGGGACTACAGAGCGCTCCATTAATATTATAAACACGTAATCTATTGGAAATCTCTTTCACACGCTCCTTCTCTCACTACTGCCTTCCCCAAACTTGAATCATCCTGTAATAAATATGGTCTGGGGCATTCTAGTCCTGTGGGAGGAGAGGGAGGAGAATGAGGAGAGATTATTTGAGCTGCTTGTAGAATTTTAAGGATCCATTATCTCAAACTGCCCTGATTTAATAAGCACTATGGGACAGGACAGTATTAAATCCAGCCATTCTCTAATGAAAGAAATTCCTCTAAATTATGTCGTTTTCACAGAGATTTACAATGCTTCTATAAGACGTGTATTAAACAACATGAGGTGTATCAGACTGTAGGAGAAGGCAGGGTTGCTCACAATTGACAAAATGAACACACATTATTTATGATCTGACCAAGTAGTTTGAAAAGGAAAAATGGGAGTATTATGCATGTAAATGAGAACGTGAAAGCAATGTGAGGGAATTGCTGCAGGTTTTCCTGGTCTAAGGAGAACGTTGGAATCATCGGCAAATCCCACAGCGGATATATTTTTGCTACCACTTTTCTACAATATTGTCTTCCTATGTTTTGCATTACAGGACCCACATCACTGCACCATAATGGAACTTTGTAGACTTAAAATACTGTACTGTAGGTCTGTATTCAAACTTTGCAATGCTTTTTTACACATTCGTTCTTGGAAGTAGAAATTATACAGTATATATGAAAAATTCTAATCTTGTGTTTATATTCCAGACAATACAATCAATCAAATAGACCTTGAATACAAATACGTAAAATGACTGTTGTCAGACACAAGCATTGTATCTGTTGTCAGATAAAATGCTCAATATAAATTTCACACTGTAGACATCAAGCACCACACAAATGCCTTAAAATCAGTGACTATGTTACTCAGCTGTCTGTCACAATTACCATCAAATAATCTGTTCAGAGGCAGAAGCTTCAAAAAGAATTGGTTTTGTTGTTAACAATTCCCAGGCTGATGGGGGAAACTGTGACCATCAGCACACCCTTGATCTCCAATAAACCATCATATATTTTCCTAAGATCTTAAAAAAAAAAAAAACACCACAGTTAACTTACGTATGATAGTTATCATTTCCCCCACTCTCATATTTTTAAATTATAGGCCTATATGTTATGATGTTATGGTATTTCAGAACCACTCATACATAATCTACTATCAACAACATAATACAAATAACATCAGATATATTAAAATCAGGTAGGCAACTGTGATGGTACAAATACATACATGCTGACCTAACAAAATATTGTGTTTTTTGCTGTCTACAAACCTGTAGAGGTGTGTATGTGTACATTCTGTAATTTATAGGGATATATGTTCTAATCTCACCTTGAAAGTCTGGAACTCAGTCACAATCACCAATAAAGAATGTTACTGTAATCCATCCATCCATCCATCCATCCATCGTCATCCGCTTATCCGTAGTCAGGTTGCGGGGGCAGCAGCTCCAGCAGGGAACCCCAAACCTCCCTTTCCCGAGCCACAATAACCAGCTCTGACTGGGGAATCCCGAGGCGTTCCCAGGCCAGTGTGGAGATATAATCTCTCTACCTAGTCCTGGGTCTTCCCCGAGGCCTCCTCCCAGCTGGATGTGCCTGGAACACCTCCCTAGGGAGGGGTCCAGGGAGCATCCTTACCAGATGCCCGTACCACCTCAACTGGCTCCTTTCAGCGCATAATTACTGTAAGTAATCATCACTCCTTCATTTACCAGACACCTTTATTCAAAAAAAGTATAATGTAGACGCTAAGGAGCTTGCCTAAGGATGCAAACAAAGAGGACAGGCATGTCGTGGATTGAACACTGCTACCGTATGACATGATTTCAGTCCCGTGCTTAGCTCAATAGACATTATTTTGCATTATACCTCTGGACTGTATATGCATATTCCAACATAACATCAATCCATCTTGTTATCTGGTTTTAAAACAGAGTTTTGCCCAGTAATGGGAACAGTCTTGCTTGAGGCATCACACAACATAGAACTTGGAGGAGGGAAATAGGCAATTTTTCCCACAAGGCAACTCCTCTATAGAGGGGGAGTGCTAACTTTACTTTCGACATTCTAACCATGTTTTACACTGCCAGTGGCATACTGATGCTCAATCTGATAAATAGGGCCAAATGAAGCCTTGTTTGGAGTAGGGACACTTCATCTTCAAGTATTTTATTGTTCCCCGTAGCAGTAACAGCAAGTAGACCTACATTATAAACAGGACAGAAATGGATGTTGGCCTCATTTACTTACTATCTATCTATCTATCTATCTATCTATCTATCTATCATAACATAACATTTATATGTGCTGTATATTACAGTAAAAATAATGCTTGTCATTCTAATTCTAATGATAAGCATGTTGTAATTATTAAATGTAATTAATGTGTTTAATGAGCTGTTCAAGAAATGATTCCTGAAGCGTCCTACAGAGTGAAAAGCGTACCTATAAGTTATACGTAGGCAGTGTGAGGACATAACCGTTGAGGCGGGATTGGTTTGTGACATTTGACATGGCAGCATGAAGACGTGACCTGAAAGTAGTTCAGGCAATCCTCAGCCTCCAGATGGAGCTAAGTAGCCTACTGTGCTGGGCAAAAGAGGGCTGGGTGCCTCAGGGAATCATGTCTTTTTAGACAGTAGTACCTGGTTGTGGCCCCAGTCGCAGCACTCCCGGGGCATCAGTGTGATGAGCCGTGGCTCAGCCACAGCTCTACGCAGATGGAAAGGCTAAAATGGCTTGTTCTCATGCATGTAACGAAAGGGGCAGAATGAACTGCGTGTGGCATGTTCTAGAATGGCTGTTCTTCTATGCTGTTTTGTTTTGCTTCAAACATCCCAGCATACTGTGCATCCTCCTAGATATGTAACCGACCTGTCTGCGTACATTACCAGCTGGAGGGCCTCCTGACCGACAGATTACTTTTCTCAGATGAAGGATTTGGATTCACAGCTCTAGACACCATGCTGGGCTTTGGGACTTGGCATCTCCTGTGTCTCTACAGGGTAGTTCCTGTATACAGGCCCATCTGTTCCTTATCAAGCAATACCATTTGCCATGTGATGTATACAACAGCACTGAGGAGTCTGGTAAGAAACGAGTTTGCTACGGTTCCATTTGACTGACTCCTAGTATTACATAATACTGTCAATTAATTATTCATAAGGAATATCCAGTCGCATTTGAGATTTTTGTGTGTGCATGATAAAATATCAAAAGCTTGGAAATACGTTTTTAAAAAGATATTTGTATGAGATAGCTTCTACCCTCAAGCAGTTAGACTCATGAACAGTGGTTGGTAGGGTTGTTGTAGCTGAGGGCTTCCTTGTTTTTAATTTATAGTTTATATCCCAGGATGAGTGGGAAAGTATGCCTAGCTGCATGTTCATGCGGGTACTATGTATAACATAGGAGTATATGTTATGTTATATGGGTATGCAAGAAGTAGAGGAATGGATGGATGAATGTGTATATGGGTACTTCATGGCATGTACTTATGTTGTATACTTATGTTGTATATTTATATTTATGGTTATGTATTGTATATTTATAATGGGTCCTTATATTTTACACTGTTGTATTGCATATGACATATATATATGCATATGCATTATTGCATATGACAATAAAGTGAATCTTATCTGATTGTTTTTAGCGGTTCACAGCATTCCTAAAATCAGCACGTCAACCAGTATCAGACAGTGACAGTAGGCTACCAGAAGCCAGTCCTACAGTAGGCTAGTTGTCCTCATGAAAGAATATGAGCTAAGATTTGAGCCAGACTAGTCCTCCTCATGACGTTGGCTCACGGACAATGTTCTGGTGGGAGGTGCAGTGTGCAACCACGCCCCTCTGGCAGTGGTGCGCGATTTCGAGCTGCCTGTCTGCTTGTTCCCAGCCTGTCAGTGGTAGTGAAAGGAGCGGAGAAAGGTTGCTTTTAGGGGAGCATAGATGTACAAAACCACTGGAATAGCCGTGCGCTGGAAAAGCCGGAACCAATTACAGTGGAGTATCGTCTCTGTTTAGCAGTCCAAAAAGACCCACCGGACCCGCCGTGCAAGAATGGCGGTAGAAGAGGAAGGTCTCCGAGTATTTCAGAGCGTTAAAATAAAAATAGGTAAGCGATACTAGAGAAATTCCCTACCCCCAGTCTACGCGCGTCAATGGATGGCTTTACGGGCCAAATAGGCATTGGGGGTTTTGACTGGGTGCCTGCGTCTGTGAAGACCAGTATGTCCTGTTATTAATGTATGGCTATTGTAATTCAAATCACACGATGTTCTGAATGACATTGCATTGTAATGTGTATCTGCGCTGGGCTTTTATAATTATATTGACAGGTTATCGAGAATCCACAATAGCCGCATGCTATTAGAGTAGACTGTCTGGATATTGTTTATAGGATGAGCCGTAGACTATAATAGCCTATGCCAATGAGCCGACCGAATGAGCAGCTGCAAATCCAGATGGCTTTCCTGGGCAATTTCCCCACGTCGAATCGGATAAAACCAGACTGACTTGTGGTGACAGACAGCGCTTCACAATCTCTCGCTGAAAGAAAACCACAACACTATCACATCTGCTACAATATAGCTCTATGCCATTATGCTCGTTTTACTTTGTTTTGGTGTAATGAATGCTCTCATTTCTCCGAACAGAAAACATGTCAACAAATGAAGTTGCAGTTATTGCATGCATATTTGATTTGATTTGCATTGTATTATTTGCACTCTTTGCTCATACTGCCTTTTGTTGTTAAAAAGACCTTCCTGCATGTTTGGTATTATCAACCTTGTTGAGACAACACCTTTACAACAGCCCATATCGTTGTGACAATCTTATTAGTTACCCAGAGGCAACAGTAGAAGCCATACTTATCTGATCCCTGTGGCCTCTGCTCCCAATAGTGTCAACCCTTGCACCATACTGTTTGCATCAAAGTTGTCGGTGGGCTTTTGGCACTCGACAGCGATTGGCAGATGAGCTGAAAATCTGCTACATATTTGTCTGAGGAGTAAATTCCGGAAGATGGAGGTTGAGGGCCAGGGGAAGACTGGACATCTCATTGTTGTGCTCTCCCTAATGATGTTGCTTCTGAGTTTTCCAAAGGAACGTTTGTGTATTTTGGAAACTGAACTTGGGCTACTAGGCCCAAGTCTGAACACAGGAAACAGGAAACTACCCCCGATTCACTTCCTGATTGGCTGGGATAGACTACAAAAGAATAGTTTTTTTCCAGCGTGGTAAGAAGCTAATAGAAACCAGATGGACACTGAGGGAGAATGCAGAAGAGGTATCTTTACAGCAGCATGCTGGTATACAGTATATGAGTGACAGTACTCTGGAAAAGAGGGAATCGTCAGTTGTACAGTAATTCACTTTTATAACATTGGAACGTTTGAGGGACATTTCAAACAAGCTGATGGAGCCAGGGCAGGAAGTGATCAATGTTTGTAATAAATCACCAAGGCTCTTGTTTCAATGTGTAAAAGCCACAATATATCAATGTGTGATTTTATTAGACATCCTGTAACCGTCGATCGCCAAACCCATGCACTGCACATGCACATAAAAAGGCATATAATGTGTGTATGTGCATGTAAAACATGTGAAAATAATCCGTTATCCAGTTATTACATATAAAGCATATGCCCTGCGCAGGTTATTAAAATACTCTGGCGTCTTCTACAGTATAAGACAGTCTATGGTCATGCCTATGGTGTTAGCCCACCAGTGTGGGGCTGAAGTCAGGTCTGCCCTTCATGTCTCATGGTTTCATTGGCCTGATAGAGTGACTGTCATGCCTATGGTGTTAGCCCACCAGTGTGGGGCTGAAGTCAGGTCTGCCCTTCATGTCTCATGGTTTCATTGGCC
>JAODOY010024519.1:0-23822 GCA_025399855.1 Forbesichthys papilliferus
CGTTCACACACACACACACACACAGTACGACACACACACACACACAGTAAGACACGCTCGCACACACACACACACACACACACAGTATGACACGCTCTCTCACACACACACACACACACACACACACACACACACAGTACGACGCGCTCACACACACACACACACACACACAGTACGACACGCTCGCTCACACACACACACACACACACACACAGAACGACGCGCTCACACCGCTCACACAGTACGACACGCTCGCACACACACACAGTGACACGCACGCTATCTGTCACTCACACAAGGTGGTGGACGATAAGGCAAGGTGAGCGATACAATAAAGCCATAACTAAAACCCAGATTTGTGCGCACTGCAAAAAGCATGCCTGTTTTCTGCCAGCCGCGGGCCGATGACCGCTCTCCCCAACAGCGTCCGTTGACCCGCCCTTCCTGTGTGCTCAGGTGCGTCTCAACCTGCGGGAAGGGGCCAACAGCGTGGTGTTCAGCGTGACCACCCAGTACCAGGGCACCTGTCGCTGTGAGGCAGCCATCTACCTGTGGAACTGGAACGACCACGTCATCATATCGGACATAGACGGCACCATCACCAAGTGAGAGCGCTCAATCCGCCCCCACGCGTACAGCCGCTGTCTTCCATGTGCGGGCAAACGGGCCGTCCTCACGCATGGCTTATGCTTCTATGTCAAACGCGGCTACGTGGGGCCCGCAGATCCCGCGCAGAATCTTTAAGAACAAATTTGAGAAGAAATTTAGGAAGATATTGGTGAACGAGGCCCAATGTTGGTGTAACTTAGTTTCACTGGGAAGAACGCTCATTTCAATTTGTTTACACTCAATTTAACCAGACATAATTTCCGTATAGTGAGGATTCACATGCTCGTAAACAAATCCAACTAGGCCGTACTACTATAAATACTGAGGATGTCAGCGTACACCCGCACATGCCATTAACAATGTGTAACTAGGTTATACAGCCGTGATGACTTGATGCTGTCATAATCCTAGCAGAACGTTGCTTGCTTACAACTCTACGACTTTTTCTACTAAATGTACAAATGTTTTTTTTTACATATTTGTACAATTGCTTTGGATATATGTGTCTGTTAAATGCTGTAAATGTAAATGTCAATCAAACATTATGAAAGACTTGTGTGTGTGTGTGTGTGTTTGCGTGCGTATAACCTGACTGCCTACTTCCTGCAGGTCCGACGCTCTAGGTCACATATTGCCTCAGTTTGGGAAGGACTGGACGCATCAAGGCATCGCCAAACTCTACCACAAAATACACCAGTATGTGGAAACCTGGGGACGGCGACAGTGTGACGAGAATTTAGCTAATGCATAACAACATGCCTCAAAACATCACCTGAAATCATTGTCTTGTGTGTAGTTGAGCGTTTACTGACATTGTTCGCTTCTGTTACTTGCAGAAATGGCTACAAGTTCCTGTACTGTTCAGCACGGGCGATAGGCATGGCCAGCATCACCAAAGACTACCTCCAGTGGGTCAACGACAAAGGCATAGTTCTTCCCAAAGGCCCAGTCCTGCTGGCCCCCAGCAGCCTCTTTTCAGCACTGCACAGGTTAAAGAAAGCACACGCTTTACACAAGCTACCTACTCATAACACCAGAGCCATGTAGACCAGAGAGTCGCGCCAACGGAAGTTCAAAATTTTCAATGGTCACATGATTCATGTCGCAAAGACGCACATTTTGATAATTATTGGTCAATAAGTGCATTGATTTACATTTACAATATATTCTATACAGGCTGCTTCTAGTATTCGCGGCTAACTTCCAGGAGCTGTAACGAGGTTACGATCCGCCATTGCTGTGAAAAAACGATACATTGGAGTGAACACAGTTGGTGCAGCTCTCTTTTCTACACGGCTCTAGTTAGCACTTAAAGCTCTAAGTTAAAGCTTACGCTTTAACATTGTGGTAACGTAGTTTGTGTCAAAATTGGTACATATTCGTAAACTACACTTTACAAAACATAAACTAGCATTCTCTTGTCTGTTCAATGCAGAGAGGTGATTGAGAAGAAGCCAGAAGTGTTCAAGATTGCTTGTCTGACTGACATCAGGGAGCTGTTCGACCCCCAGAAACAGCCCTTCTATGCTGCCTTTGGAAACCGGACCAATGTAAGCAGCATAGACCCCTTTTAAGAGTCAAACGAAAACTGCGTTTCAAGTGAAACGCAGCACAGCTTACCTTAAGTTACCATAACCCACTTTTAATTCAAGGCAGGGACAGCACTGTGTTGTGTGTCTGTCTGTGTGCGTTGTGTGTTGTGTGTTTTTGCATAGCTTACTCATAGACTGGCAAAGCCATTCTGATTTTGCAAGCCCTGCCTTTAGAATTTGCGTCTCTTTACTGGGAACTCTCAATGTAGTTATTTGTCAGCACCAACTTAACCACACTCCTTGGCCAATGGTGCTCAATCTGACTGGGGATTTCAGTAGAGCCATGGAAAGAACATGGCCCTGCCAATGCTGTCCGTTCACTCCAATGGACCGTTTTTTTTCACAGCAATGGTGGATCGTGGAGCCTCAAAATAGTTCCCGGAAGTTAGTCTAAATACTAAAAGTACCCTATACATTTTATTTTAAATGTAAATCGGTGTATTTATTGACTACTAATTACCAAAACATGAAGTTATATATCTGTGTTTTTTTTTAAATTGCCCACCAAGCCCTTCCTGGAACTATTGTGCCGTAGGTTTAGCCTTTCCATGAACCATGTGACCGTTGACAATTCCAAACTTCCGTAAGCGGAACTGTTATTTACATGGCTCTGGATTTCAGGTGATAATTTCCAGACTGATGCACTCTAAAGTGCATCAAATCATGAAGGCAGAACTTTTAAATCAGGGTGGCTAGCTCCTACTGAGCTATCAAATAAAACACTAAATAATAGGTTCATAGCTTACCTTCATACTCCGAGCTATACGCTGACCTTCTTTTTGCTGTCAAATATAGTAAGTAACTCTAGAATAAAAATAGCTAACTTTTTAAATGGTCTTGTAACTTGTAACATAACCTTTATGCACTATGTACTGTATAGTTGGGACAATGGATGTGCATATTAATTTTGATAAAACTGACTATACTGAATTGGTGCATTCTGTTTGCAGGATGCCTATGCGTATAAGGAAGTGGGGGTTCCTGAAACCAGGATTTTCACTGTCAACCCAAAAGGAGAGCTCATCCAGGAGAAGAACAAAGGGAGCAAGTCTTCGTAAGTACAGCAGATTAATTCACCTAGTAGATGTACAGCACTGAGGGGACTGTGCAATATCGGATCATGTCATCTAATTATGGAGATTGAAACACACATTTAATATGATTTTATTAAAGTTTAGTGACTCAGCCAGGGTTTGTCATTCTTGAGAACGCTTGTTAACTTCAAGCTCGAATCAAAACAATACCCTGCCGCGGCGCCACCCCACACATCAAAACACACTGTGAAGCAAAATGTACTACGACTGCTATGTTGATGTCAGCGGTGTTCGCCTATTTACGGAGCCAGTATCAGATTATTTTTTCAGCACGCACAGAGAACGGTAAGCTAGCGAAATGCACGGAGACAGAATGTGTTTGAGTGTAATAATGCATCACACCTTCATGGGCATGTCCCCTAAGTGTGTTTGTTACAGGGACCTGGGACCTCATTTATAAACCTCAGTGTAGATTCCATAGTAAAACATTGCGTACGCCTTAACCTCAGAACCAAAAAGATTCAGATGTATAAAACCTGGTTCACATTTGTACACAGTTGGCTTGTTACAAACACCAACCTGCTTTGCGTGCGCGCACAAGCATCTAATACAATCAAGCAACTTAAATATAACACAAATCATAAACATAACAAGGGATTCTGAGCAAGGGGGCCGAGATTACTTTAGAGCAAGATGTTTGCTACAGTAATATAACTATGAACTTTCCACAAACTTTAATAGAAAACCGGCTTTAACTTTTTCAAGAAAGCATATTTATTATTTACACATTTCACGTGTCTGAAAAACATTGCGTTAGCTCTATTAAATAATGAATTAAGTACAAATTAAATTAAAAAATTAAATAATTCGTAGAACTGCACAACTTTTTTCCGCATAGAATGTTTCCATATTATATATTATATATATATATATATATTCCAATTCTGACGTTTGCGGTGAAAGATGCGTACGCACATTTAAACCCCTAACTTAACTTTTGTGTGTATTTACCTTTTTATAAATGCGGCCCCTGTTCTTTTCTCCTTCATGCTACGAATTATTTGCAGCATAACCAGGTAGAATACCTAAATGTGTGTGTGTGTGTTTTTAAGGTATAACCACCTCAGTGAGCTGGTGGAGCATTTCTTCCCAGTGCTTCCTGCCAGGGGATGTACCACGTCCGCCTTCCACTGCCCAGAGTACAGCCACTTCACCTACTGGAGAGAGCCACTGCCACCGCTTGACTTGGACGCACTGCTGTAGATGACACTCGCCGTCCTTCCGACTTTTGCTATAGATATCTAGTTGTCTCGTTTGACCCTTTCTTCCACGCTCCTTCCTGAGCACTGTATTTATTATACCAAATAACGGTCGCTAGCTCCATGGTTCCTTTTTATCGACCGTGCAAATTCATCTAAAAGCATTTGGCCATTCCATGTACACTCATGCAAACAGTCACTCTATGAACGAATGGTTGAGTAAATGCTGTAACTATTTAAATGCTGCACATGCAGTTCAGATACTGTATTATTAGCTGGTGTTTTCCACGTTTATGCTTTATTTTACTGTAGTTTCCTAGCACTACATGTGCCAAGCTAATCTTGTGTTGGCCTGAAATGCATTGTTAGAAGGCCTACCCTTACTACAGAAACATTTCAGCATGTCTCTTTAGGCATGAGTGTAATTTATTTACAGGTAGTTTCATACCATGTTAGAGACAGACATCTTCTGAAAATGGTTGTTGTTTGATTTTCCCTTCAAAGTGAATTTTGGCCTAGCAGAGTGGGAGAATGATGTACTGTGATCGGATATCTAAGACCAGGGGTGCCCAACTCCGGTCCTGGAGGGCCCCTATCCTCCATGTTTTAGATGTCTCCCTGCTCCAACACACTTGACTCAAATCAATGGGCTTCTGTGGAGACTGACAAGAGCAATTCATTAGAATCAGGTGTGTTGGAGCAGGAAAACATCTAAAACATGCAGGGCAGTAGCTCTCCAGGACCAGGGTTGGGCTTGGTGCAAAACCATCTGGCACCAAGCATGAACTGTTGTGAAGTGGATCTGCAGCCTGGACAATCATTTTGGCTAGTGTTAGATGATTGGGTTTATCTTTCAAGTGGGCTAATGCACAGCAGGGGTCCCCAATCCTGGTCCTGGAGGGCCGCAGCCCTGCATGTGTTAGATGTCTCCCTGCTCCAACAAAGCTGATTCACATGACTAGCTTGTTATAATGACAAATGAATCTGAATCAGGTGTGTTGGAGCAGGGAGACATCTAAAACATGCAGAGCTGCGGCTCTCCAGGACCAGGCGTGCAGGGTTTATAGTTATTATAGGACATTATGGATGAGGGTAGGTGGCTGAGAGTAATACTAAGTTACATTCCAGATTAATTTAAGCAGTATGTTAGAATTGACTTTATATTTATTGTTTTTTTTAATCTTTTTATGTCATACAAAGTAGTAATGGACTGTGGAAACATGTTGCCTTTGAACCGGGGAATACTGTGGACCTTATAGTGTTTTTTAATAAAAACTTTATTAAAATATAAATTAAAATAAAGTATTATTATTCTATTTATTGTTTCAGGCGGCTGTGGCCATGGAGTATCCAGCTACAATGTGTATATATGCTGCCTGTCCCTAGGTAGCATAAATGGGATGCTGTACTGTAGGCGATTTAACTTCAGTTATTAAACAATACAGGTTCTCTCACTTCTGACAGGCAGCTACTTTTCTTTATTGCAGGGTGTCAGGGGAAAACAGCGACCTGATTGGCCAGCTGTTCCTTTTAACCCTCCAAATAAACGTTAAGGCACTCGCCGGCCAATCGGGTTGCACTATTTCCTCATGAATAAAAATGAGTCCCCCCCCCTCCCACACTACCCAGCAAAACAGGGTAGCGAGCAAACGTCAGGAGTGGCACGCTGTGATGCGATATTGACACATTGACAACAACAGGAAATCTATATATATTGTATATTTGTTCCCAGTACAGTACATGCCGTTATTTTGAGATACAACGAAATTAATATTTATTTTGCTCGGCGACTACCATTTCAAAAGTGGGCCTACATGTAAGTAGTGCATGTTGTCACATTATTGATCAAATACCGTAGGCAAGAGCTGGCTGCAATTATTTATACATTGCTAAAACATGTGGGCTACGCAAATAATAGTCAATATTTTCAGACCATTAAAACTATTTTGATGTTAAACAATGGTATGTTGAATTATTTTGTATCGCATGTTACTTGGAAACGAAACCTAAAAACAAAACAAACAAATTAAGATGGGATAGGCCCGGACTTTTCTCACCTGTGGTGGCGGCATTTACAATTGAATGAATGCAACTTGTTAACAGTGGCTAGGCCATTTAAAATGTCTTCGCTGGAACTAACTTGTATAGGCTGTTTAATTTACATGTATTGTACATTCTCTACATTTTCAGAATACGTCATCATGTCATTTAAAGAGGCCAAAGAAGATTTTTCTGACAACAGTCAGTTAGCTTTACATCTTACTTGCCCGATTTGCTTGCAGCTGTTCACTGAGCCAATGTCTCTGCCCTGTGGTCATATCTACTGTTGGGCTTGCCTCCAGACCATGGGTGCAGGCCTTGATCACCTCTGCTGTCCAGAGTGCCAGGCTGTGTACCAGGGAACCAAAGCCCTGGTGAAGAACTTCAAAATGCTCAGCATCGTTGAGACATACAAATCTAACTCAGAGAAAATGAAGTCGCACACAAACACAAGTAAAGACAGTGATGCGTCAATTGACACGGAAGCTTGCTCTACAACAAGAAAAGCAGATCTTTGTCAGGAAAAGCTAGAAAGCTCAAACAATTTAAAAGGCCATAAAGCGCTAGTGCAGACTAGTTTCCAGGATTATAAGGGAAAAGAAGGGTTTCAGATTGGATTTGGATCCACAGGGCGAGAGCAAGACACCACAAAAGACATGAAGGAATTGGAGGAACCAAAGTTTCAACTGGCATCTCAAGTCACAGAGTTGACGCTCAAGTTGGAGATGGCACAGGGTGTGTTGAACAAGGCGGAGGAACGGGAGACCGAGGTTAGCACCGCTAATGCGCAGCTGAGAGAGCGTGCGGCCAAGTTGTTAGAAGGGCTGATTGATTTATCTCTGAGCTACGCCGCAGACGTGACTAAGTTAATTGAAGAAGAGCTTACCCCGGGCGAGGCTAGTGTACGTGGACGGGTAAGCCAAGCCTCTGAGCTGACGGAGCAGCTGAGAAAGGCCATGCTCAGTGCTGAATCCCTGTTGACCGAAGGGGACCGGGCTGTGTTTAACAAGGATCTAAACGATCTACAACCGCACATTGCAGAGCTCATGGCCAAGCCTGCGGAGCCCTCGACAGATGACGTTGAGTCTTGCGTTAACCCTGCGCGAGCTTGTTCCTCGCTGGAACAGTTGAATGCCGGGATGAGGGAAGGCATAGCAGAGATTCAGCGCTCCCTACGAAACGTACTGAACCCTTCTGAGATAACCTTTGACCCCGAAACGGCCCACCCCAACCTTGTGCTGTCGGAGGACCTGAAAACAGTGACATTCAGCGCCACAAAGCGGCCCTACTTGTCTTCTCCTCAGAGGTTCACTAACTTTTTTCAAGTTCTTAGCACCCAGAGCTTCTATGGTGGTGAGCACTGCTGGGTGGTGGAACTGGAAGAGTCTCCGTGGATCGTTGGGGTGTGCTACAGCGGAAAGCTACCCCGCGGCGGTCTGCCCAGTGCACTGGAGAGCAGCCGTAGCTCCTGGTGCCTGATGTGGCACGAGAATCTGCTGAGGGCATTCGAGCAGGGCCACGACGTGCCGCTGAAGAGGACCACGGTGTCACGCAAGCTGGAGATCAGGCTGAGCTTCAAGACTCACAGACTGAGCTTCTACAATGTCAGTGCCAGCAGTGGAAAGACTCACGTGTATACCTTTAAGTGTAATTTAACGGAGCCAGTGCACCTGGCCTACAGGATGATGTCTGGGCAGCCCAAGGCCCGTGTTACTATCTGCTCCTAAACATTTTTTATTGTGTGTGTGTGTGTGTGTGTGTGTGTGTGTGTAACTGCACCCTACATTGTGGTGTTTGAGCTGTAAACTAGATAAGACTGCAATGTGGTGACTGATGACACACAACACACTGATGTTAAATATTGACAAAATAGGTGTTAACATTATTGTTAACGGGACTCTCCTCTAAGCCTCAATCATTTCCTGAACTGCTTTTGAGCGTTTTTCAAAATTGAAGATCTAAAGCTGGTGTCCATTTACACTTGCATCTTCCATTAACACAACCTGTATTAAAGGTCCAAAATAATATTTTACACATTAATATAGAAGCAAACAATTATGATCTATGTAAAGAGTAGTTTTGACATCACACCGAGTGTGATGTCAGTGTGTTTTTTTCTGCTGTGTGTGCGTGGCCAACAACGCATTTGTTTAGGTATGGGCTGCTTGTGTGCTTAGCCTTAGTGTAACAGTAACTTAGTGACAGAGAAAAGATCATATGTAACGCCTTTAATGACACTAGATGTGTTTTGTTTTAGTGTGTATGTTCTTAGGTACAGTGCATTTAATTGCGTCAGAATGTAGCCATTGTTTCAGTGTTTAGGTACAACAGTTCTGTAACTTGTGGTTTGCCCTTTCTGCCTTTTTACCCTTTCTACTGTGTGGTTTGTAAATAAAAATGAAACTTTTTGATGCTGTTATTTTCATTGTTTTGCATTGATACGTGTAGTGGGAAGAAGCCAAGTATGGCTATCATAGATAATTATGATAATCCGTATAATGATTCACACTTGTTTAATGCCATATCAGAATATACGTAATTTCTTAATCCTAGCCACTGTGTGGATAATTAAGAGATAATTCATGCCTGGTGATTAAAACCGTCTTGATCTTGATGCAAGACTAGCTGAAGGGACATGGTGAAGTCCGTATAAAAAGGTTTACGTTTTTATTTTAATTAAGCCTATAGCTTTTGTGAATTATTGACATTGAAAATGTTCAGTTAACGTCGTTAACGTGTCATTTTTTGAACACAGCTACAGCCCTTACATGTACGTGATCTCGCGATAGGTGTGACGTCATATTTGCGAAAGGAAAGTGTCACCTGACCACCTTGGGGATTTGGGAAGTAGGTTCTGCTCTGCGATGTCGTTATGTATTTATTTTATTGACCGTAGTGTGTATTTCGTGTTCTAATTGAATGTTTTGTGAAAACGATCTTGCATTTAAGACTTCTCCTTCGGTAAGATGCTTATATTCTCCCATGTTAAGTTTTTATTGAGCTGGGGCCAGCGTCATATACCTATCGTTGTTTATTTTCATCCCTGTACTGCAGTGCTTGAGACATGACCCACTCTTCTTCTAAGCTTTGACAATCCAGCTATCGTTATATTATGTTACATTCCCATATAATCACTTTGAGTATTATCTTGGAAACATTGCCAGGTTTTGCTAGCTAAATAGAAAGCTAGATGTACTGTAGCTTTATCTGGTTGATAGCGCGCTGCCAAAAACACAACTGACGTAGTTTCTACAGGCAAGGCAATACTCTTATATGACTTTGGATGCTTTGTAATTTTCATTAATTTGGTGTTACATCACCCTGCAACATAATGTTTGTCTTGGCATGGCGAAATGGACGGGAAGCCTTTGCCTGGTTCAACAACTAGAAAACCTCCATGCCCCCCAGCCCTGCATTAATAGTTTTCCTAAACATTGAAAATTCTTATTTATATCTATTATATAAATATTACATAGTTATTTTTTTATAGAGCCATCTTGCATATATTATGAATCACGTAGTTTTGAGTGTACCTGAACTGTTCCAAAAATAATAGTACTACAAAGATAAATGATCCCTCCCGCAGACTTGGATATCATGCTGCCCACAGAGGTTGCATTGGTGAGATTTGCTCATTACAATGGCAGTGTTGTGCCCACACCTGAGGAGAATGCGTCATCGTTTTCAACTTGGCAACCTGCCCATGAGGCCAACATCAGCAAGCCTCAAAAATGTCTGCAGGTTTTGTATGAGGACATTGGAACCTCCAGGTAAGAGGGATTTAATTAAACGGGGAGACTAGATCAGATATGCTTGTGTTGTAAGTAGGGATGGCACCGATACGATACTGAGATCGGAAATCGATCGGATACTGACTGAAATAGCTGGATCGGTATCAGTGACAATTGAACATTTGTAACCGATCCATGGGGCTGATCCAATTAAATTAAATTTACATGCTTAGGTCTACTGTCAAGCATCAGCCATGTCTAACCGACCCAGGCCACACTATCAGCAGGTTTCTAAAATGCATCTAAGTCCTAAAATAGAGATTGTCTGTCATTTACTTTGCAACTTAACTTAAAACTTAATTTAACATGGGAATCGGATCGGTACTCAGTATCGGCCGATACCCAAAGTGCCAGTATCTGTATCGTGTCGGGACTGAAAAAACTGGATCGTGCCATCCCTAGTTGTAAGCAAGAATTTATTTTATTTTCAGTATTTGGTGCAATGTGCCCTGTGTGTTAGCCTAGTTACCAGACACAATATTCACTATGTGAATACAGTCTGGCCATGCTCTACTGGGAAGTGTTCGCAGTCGTTGCCTCCTACCTCCTGGTTAATTTGGAAGCTATTTTGAAAGGACTGCGCTGGTCATTGCTACATCTGTTCTAATCACCTCGTCTAGCTCTAGCACCATTTCGAAACACACTTTACTTTGTTGTCGTCGCACTTTCTTTCATTCTGCACCCTGCAGGCGATTGGGTCGGCTGTTGCGAACGCTAATGTGAACATGGTTTCCAGACTGTAATCTCAGCCAAGACAAATCAAGCTTGGAGCAATAGGGCGGCGGAGCCAGAATACTTCTATGTAAGAGGATAAAAGGATCTGTTGATCCACCTGCTTTTCTAGCTCACCTGTTGTTCTGTCTTAGGGTAAGGTACTGGGACCTTCTGCTGCTGGTGCCCAATGTGGCTTTCTTTGTGTTCCTGATGTGGAAGCTGCCCTCTGCCAGGGCAAAGATCAGACTCACCTCCAGTCCCATCTTCATCACCTTCTATCTGCTGGTATGTACCTCAAGCTCTGTGGAGAATTTATTTAAAAATTAAACACACACACAACGTGAAACTGATGATTATGGAGGAGGGGAGCATAAAGATGTATATTGTCATTGACAGCCATCGGCCTAACAGCAAATGTCATGCATGCATCGATGGCAGTGCCTGATCAATTTGGCCTTGTTTAAATGTTGTGTTGGCCATTTGTCATTTGACTTCAACAGTAGCCTACTGTACGCTACGCAGTAGCTGCATATATGAAGGAAATCCACCCTTAACAGCCACTGTCTGGACGTGACTTTGTCTGAACGTGACTCTGTCTAGACGTGACGCTCTCTGGACGTGACTCTGTCTGGACGTGACTCTGTCTGGACGTGACTCTGTCTAGACATGACTCTGTGAGGGCATTAATCTGTTTAGTTATGACTCTGCCTAGATATGACTCTCTGGACATGACTGTCTGCACCAGCATTGATGTGTCTCATCACAGATCAATTATGATTACTTCGTTTACAGCTCAAAAAACACATTTTAGTGTGTTGTTTCACACACTAATTCTTGTTATGTAACACTTTATTAAACAGACTCATGGGCAATTTAATTGAGCCATTTTATCGTGTGTGTGTGTGTGTGTGTGTGTGTGTGTGTGTGTGCGTGTTTTAGGTCTTTGTAGTGGCAACAGTAGGAATCATCAGAGCCATAGTTTCGATGACAGTTAGTGCATCAAATGCCGCCACCCTCATAGATAAGGTAAGGGTTCCCACACATAATATTAATATAAGTACTATACATGCAGTGCGTGTATGTAGGCCTGTATCAACCTATTGTGCAATATATGGACATCACCTCAGTTTTGCAGACGTTTGTAATATTGCCTGTGTTTGCATGACATGCGTTGTGTTGCTGACATAAGAGGTTTTAATAGGTGTTTTCCCCAGACGACTGCATAAGTACAGTCAATTACTTTGTGAAGAATATATGTGAAAATGTGCTATTTTATACATTATTTTGTTTTTAATACTTAAAACGACGAAATTGTTTTAACCAATCACATGACAATAGCGGAACAACATAGTATTATGAGAATCATGTAAACAATCATTTATCACAATTATTTATGGGGTATTGCCCCAGAAATCGTTATCGTGACAGGCCTACTATCACACAATATTCTAAACGTGCCTTAAATATTAAATGTAAAGCAGTTTTCATTAAAAATGTATTAGTTATGTGTAGATTCAGCACACTGGGTAAATATTATTTGGAACTACATTTTCCTGTCACAACAGGAAAATCAAATTCCCAGAAATACTGATATGAACTACTGCATGTCTTTGTAATGCTTTCAAAACAAACATGTGGGACATTCCTTCCTTGCATGGCGGCTAAATACCCCACGGTGGTCACGGAAACAGACTTTCTGTTCCCAGGCAGGCTGCTTTGCATGTGCTGTGTTCTGTACAATGTGATGTGGTGACTTGGGGAAGATGATGGCTACTCATTGTGATGTTTCCACTTGTTGTTCTGCTTTCTAGGTGCTGTGGGAGATAACGCGCTTCTTCCTGCTAACTATTGAGCTGAGCGTTGTCATCCTGGGACTGGCTTTTGGTACGTTTTATCTCTGCACGGTTCCCACTGGTCACATGTCTTAGAGGGGGCAGGGTGGTCTAGTGGTCTGGGTGTTAGGCTCCAAGCCAAAAGGTTGTGGATTCAAGTGTAGACCTACCTGTAAGCATCCTTGAGCAAGATGCCTAACTGCTACCATGCAAGGTTGTGCCTTGCATGGTAGCAAGTGTGTGACTGTGTGTGGCATTGGTGTGCTATATAAATGCAGTCAATTTACTGGTCATAGAATTTTCTGGAATAGCATTTCATCTTAAAAAGTCATATTCCACAAATGGAAAGTCATGGGATTTAAAAATGTTGGGTCAAATCATGGAATATAATGGAATATTGTTTGTTGCATGTTTACATTTAGCATAGTTTAGCATTTATTAAATATGTTACTGTCTGGACGTGGTATTACATTTTGAAACTTTTTGTCATAACGTTTACATGAACAGTACCAGAGCCATGTAAAGAGAGTTGCGTCATTTCCGTTCATTCCAATGGACTTTTTTTTTCACAGCAACGGAGCCACGTTAACCTTATACTAAGTATAAACTACATTTTAAATGTAAAATCAGTGCATTTATTGACTACAAATAACCAACAAAATATATATACAGACACACACACACATAGGCCCAGGCCTAGGTGTAGGGAGACGGGAAGCGGTGGAAGATGGATGGACAAACTGCCCACCAAGCACTTCCTGGAACTATTGTGCCGTAGGTTTTGCCTCTCCATGAACCATGTGACCGTTGACAATTTCGAACTTCGGTTGGCGTAACTGTTATTTCCATGGCTCTGAGTAGTACGTACACAAATATACCGTATTAACACAATAATTTTCTGTTTGTTTGTAATTGCCGATGCCTGTCTGGTTTCAATACTGGTTTACACAAACCTTTTTTATTTTTAGTTTCATGTTCTCAACTGTTTTTGATATGCATGTGTTCTCTGGGTGATTGGTCTATTCAGGTACCATGCGTCTATACGTAGGGGAAGCCCTTCATATTTATTGCCTGTTGTTAACATGTTCCCTCTCTCCTTTTTTGACCAGGCCACCTGGAGAGTAAGTCCAGCATAAAGCGTGTGCTTGCCATCACGGCTGTTCTGGCTCTTGCCTACTCTATTACACAGGTATCATTGGCTATTAATAGGCTTTTGAAAATGCCATCAGCGTTCTGTCGAAGAGATGTGAACACTTGTGATCATTTATGTCAGTGCATTCCAAGTTAATTGTGTTATCCCAAGAGGGAAATGTGTTCTCACACCACTGTACATCACCACAACATACAGTACATACATAGTATCCACATATAAAACACCATAGACAGCAGACACCATTGAAAAAATAACAGGTTAGAGCAACAGTAGTTGTAGTTCCTTTGCCTAGGCACCTTGTTTAGGGCCCCTAAGGCTGCGGGCACTAGGCTTTTGCCAAAGCGAGCCCTCCGTCACCTAAGGGACCTGTTGCTGGTCTCTCAATGCATGTTATGGTCTTATAATTGAGCTGTTAGGTGTAAGCAAACCTATTATTTTGTCGGCAGTATTGGTAATAATTCCATGTAATCCCATGAGAAAACATAAAGAATCTGTATACATTTTATTTTTAAGGTAATATATAGTGTGCAATCAATTTCATTACATTGGTAATATCATTTTTCTATTCATTAATAATACGTTAATGCTGTTTTCCCAGGGTACACTAGAAATCCTATATCCAGATGGACATCTCTCTGCGGAGGACTTTAATATTTATGGCCACGGAGGACGCCATTTCTGGTTGGCTAGCTCGTGCTTCTTCTTCCTGGTGTGTACCAATAGCAGCACCGAAGCAGCATATATCTGCCATGTCAAAACAGATTTAGCATCTCCTCAGCTTGTTTTATCCTCAACATTTTTGTTTTTACCCTACAGGTGTACTCACTGATTGTCATTTTACCAAAAACTCCAGTGAGAGAGAGGATATCTCTCCCATGTAAGTTATAAGATACCATTAGAAAAAGAAGAAATTACTAAATATTTAACCATGCATACAGCTGGTTTTAATTTCTTCTTTCTCTCTATTAATAACATTGAGAAGGGGTGTTAATTAGCCACTCAATGGCAATGACTCACACAGTCTGTACAATATAACATTTAAAACACACAAATACATATTATTTTGTCATAAAATACCTTTGCACCTTATGTAACTAATTATAGTTCCCTTTCATCACCAAATTACTGCGGTTATGTTTGAACAAATGTAATTTGAAGACAAAGCGGTAGACTACATCTTTGAATGCTTGCTGTTTCAGTAGGACACGTTTAAGAGGGTTTTGGCACTGCCAGCTGTGTGTCTTAATTCAAGTTCTGGTTGCTTTTTTTTTAGCTAAGAAGAGTTTCTACGTGTATGCTGGAATCCTGGCTTTACTGAACCTAGTGCAAGGCCTGGGCAGTGCCCTTCTCTGTGCCGACATCCTAGAAGGATTATGGTCTGTCTGCTTTTCATATTAGCTCTTAGCTGACGACCATTACACTTACCAGTAAAATCTGTTTTTTCTTGTCCTTTCCATTCATTGTGTTTATGTAAAATATGGTTACAAATAACTTAAGGCTTTCTACTTTGAAAATAGATTATGTTTGGATTTATTTTAATATTTTTTTATATATCAGAACAACATTTTTAAGTCAATAACTTGTGCTGTGTGTTCATTGGTTGTTTGTTTTTGTGCCATGTGTGTATTTGTAATGGGTCAGGTGACATCTTGGTGTTTTTGTCTTCCCTAAACAAGCTGCGTGGACGTCACTACATTCCTCTACTTCTCCATCTTTGCGCCGCTCATCTACATCACATTCCTCAAAGGATTTTTTGGGTACGTATGTTTGGTCATCAAAAAGTGACCAGAGGCTGAACTAGTTTATCAAAAACAATTAAAATAATTAGACCCCCCCCCCCCACCTTCCCGTGTGTTTGTACTCTTCCATCCATAGGTCGGAGCCCAAAATCCTCTTCTCGTACAAGTCCCAGGTAGACGAGCCAGAGGACAGCGACGTCCACCTCCCGCCCACGTCTTCTGCTGGCCTGGGCCGCAAGGACCTGGCTGACCAGGGCCTCTACTACTCCTCTACACAGATTGATGGCTCGGGCCCGGGCATGCCTGGCATGATGGGGGCCTACCTGGACGATGTGGTCTCGGGGCCCTACGGCGGCAACAGTGTTGAGAGCGACCGCTGGAGACCGATTAATGTCTGAAGAGAGGCGGGAGGGGGACGGGAGTCCCCCGGGTCGACCAGTTTGCCGGACATTAAAGTAAAGCTGTGAGAATAGCTCATTAGGCACGGAATGTGGCACTCAGCTAATATGGATTAGCTTGTTATTTTTGTTTGTTGTTGTTCTTGGGATTGGACGTTAACGATGGGCAGGAGAGAACTTTGATAGCCTCCTATCCTGGAGTACTGTGACTGGTGTAACTGATTCACAGTACCGCTGCTGTTTGCACGGTGTAAATAGCTCATCCCCAGAGATGCTGACCCTCACTATGGTTGATGGAGCCTTGAATCCTCATGCTGACTCTTCTATTCAGGCTGCCCGATCTCAGTACGTTTGTGCTGCTCATCCTGCTCTACACATCTGGTGCAAGTTCCCAGAGGAATGTGATGCTGCTTCTGTGCTTAAAAGCAGTTTGGTGTTTACCCACCATCTGTACATTTCAATTCAAGGCTTATATTCTATGTAACAAGCAAGTCAGCTGACCAACATTTCCCTCTGCCTTGTAATGGCTCAGATAGCTTATACTGAATAACCGTGCCTCTAGACAAGGAAAGTACACATCCGTAATGCTTTTGTTTGACTTCTGAAATCAGTGCCGCTTTGTTCCTTCGGTTAACATGTTGTGCGATAAGCGTATTGTAATTGGTTAGGCCCATCAGTACCTCCGTAACACGGGTGTTTTAGCTCAGAGAGCAGTGATCCTGTATTTGGACAGCACTTGTTAGTCACATCGTTGATTCCTCATTGTGTCTTAGACACGACTGTGACATTTTTCGTTTTATTTATTTATTTTAGCGTTTTACCTCGCACCCGATTAATCATTCCTGCTGTTTAATGCAAATATCGTGGCTTTAATGTGAAACCATGTAGAGGTAAGTGGCACTCATATCGAACAATGACGTGATGAAATGATATTCCAAAAATGATTCCACGTGAATGTGTGAATCGTTCTCGCTTTCTTCAAGGTGATTGATGTGTACTATAGTTCCGTCTTATACAATGTGAGCAGTTGGATCATAAATTACAAATGGGATGGTGAAAGTGGTGGCTGAAAATGTTATAACAATTTCTGTTCTTCAGGCTTGGAGGAACATCTCATCTTTGTCATAATTTTGATTCAAGGATGATAAACCATTTTGAAAAGTTTTTTTTTAATTTGGTTAATTCTTACTGAAGTGAATTTAAGACTTAACATGAGTTATAACATTATCACTTGATGACTTTTGGTCTTGGTTGAACATAATTCACATACAAAACATATGTATTTCAAAATAATAGCCACGTAATGTACGCACTTGATTTGGGAATATTGCATATAGAATTATACAGTGATAGAATCTAGATTAAATCTCCCAGAACATAGAGAGATCAGCATGGTAAACACAGTAGCCTATTTGACTAAAGCACTGTGTTTTGTATTTGTGCATTGTGTATTGCCCCAAAAATATTTCCTCATAATTTTGATTAGCTTTTTTTGCTTTGGGCTGTATTTGCACTTACATTAATGCTTTGCAGTGATATGAGTATGTAACCAAACTTGCAGAGTCATGATTGGATTGGTGGGGGTGGGGGTGGGGGAGGGGAGGGGGGGGGGAGAGGGGGAGAGAGAAACTGGCTACCAGTGTTTGAAGAGTGTATTGGGACAGTAAGACAAGTGTATTAATTGTCTAATCATTTATTGGTTGTACAATTTCAACTACTCACATCACTGCCCCTCTGAGCGGCACAGTAAAATTAAACTCTCGTAAATGATGTCTCAACTGTTTTATTTGAACACTCCACCTTCTGGTTAATGTAGGTAATTACAAGCTGAGCCATTTTCTTCATAATGTAAAAATATACTATTATGTTTATAGAGAATTACATTTTTTTTCGCTAAATGTTACGCAAAATACTATGCCAAACATGTCGAAATTCATAAAGGCTCGACGACTAGTACATCCCTCATGAATCTGTCTCGTTTTTATAATGAAAGGTCCGATGTATTTCAACAGCCTATTCGATTTGAGCATACTGCCTGCCGCCGGCGTGACGGTGACCTCTGTCGGAGTTTAGCTGGTAGCTGCAGGCGGCGGCCGCTTCAGTCGCTCTCTCGTCTTGTGGGCCAAAATACAAGCAAGGCGACTTGCTTGATTCACCGGCGCAAAAATGGGACTCAATGGAAGCACGACGAAGAAAGTGTCATTCGGACTGGACGAAGACGAGAAGGTCACCGTCCTTCAAGGAGTAAAGGTAACGTTGTTGCCGAAGTTCATGGAGAACGTTTAAATACAGTAAACGTCATTGAATATGGAGGGACATCTTAAGGATATTATTGGGTTTTGGGGTTACGGTATTTCCTTTTAAACCTCATAACTCAGGCAGACTAGGCTATACCTGGCTAGCTAGTAGGAAGGGCTGGCTGGAGCTGCTGCTCACTCACATGTCCGTGAATGTAATTCCCCGTCTTAAGTCTCTATGCTATGAACGTTAGCGTTTTGTTGAAACAAGGGTAGGCTACAGCAGGGAGAAATGCGTTTGCTGGCAGGCTATGTTGCTCGCTGTCAACCCCGCTGACACTGACAGCGAGCATGTAGCCTGTATTTTACGCAGCCATGATGTAGCGAAAAGAAACCAGGGAGAGCGTAATCACGTTGAGATGAATGTCAACAATGTGGCGCTGCGGGCTTACGCTGCACTGTACTACATTGCGATTGTGCTAATTATATTGGCTGATTGTAAACGTAACTCATTACGAGGCATTCATTATTACAAAAAAAAAGAAACTAACGAAAATACAGTATCTGTGTAATTGTTTACGTGTGTGTTGTGTGTGTGTTTTTGTCAAGCTAACTCAAGATGTGCGGCGACGAATGGGAGAGTCACAGGACTGTGGCAGTTTAAAGACACCACCCGCACAATCTCAACATGACAAAGCGTCCACCTCAAGTATGTTAAAACTGTTCAAACCATAACAAAAATGGCAAACAAATGCTATGGTTTAAGTTATTTTATTGTACGTGCGGTGCAAACATTACAAATGCTCAAAATGCAACTTAATTAAAATAATGTCAGTAATTCAAATAGGCTATCATCACTTAAAATAGATACATTTTACTGATGTCATTTATCCATGACTTTTTCAGGTCCAAAACCAGCTGGACCTTCTCTTACAGAAATTCAGGAGGAAATGCGCAAAAGGTAGGTAAAATGATTGTGGTGTGTGCATATTCCAATTATACTGCTTCTCGAAGTCAAACCCTTGAGGCTAAACCATTCTGACCATCAAAACTTATTGTGAGAATGATCACATCTTTAACACAAGCTCATCAGCCAACATAAGAGATACACTAAACATTTATTTTTAACATTGTCCGTTGTCATTGCGGTATAGACAATTGAGGTTTATCTTATTAAGCCTTATGTTTCAGGTGTACACCTGAAATGTACACCTGTTGTGTTGACAGATATATAAATGATCAGACACTTGACTGTGTGTGTAATAGTATGGTGGAATTACATTCTGAACAACTAATTAAGTACTGACACATGCTTGTGTAAAAAAATGACTTTGGTAAAAAAGTACTGATTCAACTTCAGTAAGTAAAAGTAATAAAGTGCAGACTCTAAAATGTATTGAAAAGTAAAAAGTATATATTTTCTAAGTACATCATTTGAACCAACAGTTTCAGGGCAAAAGCTAACAACCTCTATTAACATTTTAATAAAATGTAATCAAATAATGTTATAATATATCCTAATAAATCTTTGCTAGGACCCAAATCTGCTCTTGAAAACTCAACAGCAGTATATGTGGGTTAAACTGGATTATTGCTTCGACACAAAATTGATTCAATATAGGCCCTACATTTTTCACATTTCATGGAATAATTTCTCTCAGACATAGTCACAACCAAACCTATATTGTCTACAAGACAATTGGCACATTTATGTTCTTTTTGAAACTGTTCAACGTTCATTCAAAATGTAATAAGTAGAAAGAACAGATATTTGTGTTATGTAAGGAGTAAAATGTTGAGTTAAGTACTTTAGTAAAGAACAGATGCCTAAAAAATCTTCTCAAGTACAGCACTTAAGTATTTGTACTTAGTTACTTCCCAGCTCTGCTTACACTGTTCTCAACATATACCAAGAGTTATGTCAGGTTTATGTCTATTCTTCTTGAAGGTTGCGATTCATGGGGACTAGTAACTGGCACTGGCGGCATCAGAGGGGTGTCCTGGGTGGCACTGCCCACCCCTGATATCTGATTGGCCACTCTAGGTGCCACCTTAACATTTAATTGGCTAACACTGGCAGTTTGACCATTTCTAACCTGACGCATCGTGCAGAAAAATCACCTGGAAGGTGCGATGAGAATCTTCTCGCCCGTGGATTTGGTTTTATATTTTGTATCATATCTTCAGAAAGGTAAATGCAAGAAACACGAGTTTTTTCCCTCATAATCCAGACATTTCGCCAAAGAGATTGGTGTGTGTGTATAGCGTGTCTTTTTTTTTGCATAGTTGGAGCTCTACAACACGGCGACAAAGTTGTGTTGGACATGTATAACATGCCTTGCATAATGTATTCTCCTATGTTTCTAATCGTGGCATAGGTTTTTATTTGGTGTCATATCTTTAGAACGGTAACAGATAGAAACTCACGTTTTAACCTCATAATCCAGATACTCTGCTGAAGAGCTCGACGTATGACTCGGCATAACAGCAGCTGTACAGGACAACGCTAGAATTGTCTATAAAATACCTCACATTATGTTCTCAAATAGTGTTGAAAACAGCATCATTTATATTTTACTTTATTTATATTTAACTTTTTGGAATGGTAAAAGCTAGAAGCTCACAGTTTCCCCCCGATAATCGAGACACTACGCTGGAGAGAACGGGATGTGTTTTTTGGCGTAACAGGGTCTGCACAAGACGATGCCAAATCTGTCTCTAAAATCTCTCACCTAAAAGCAAAAATATACACCCTGAAAAATACATGTACACAACTTAGTATATGTTTTGGTACTAAAAATACATAAATTAAAACATAGAAATACTGTAAATGGATAAAAGCATGCCACAAGGAAAGTCTTGACTTAATAGCACATGCACATACATTATTAAAATTCTGTATTTCTGTTATTTTTGTTTGACCTCAGAAGAGTTTGAATGTTTGTCAAGGCATTGAGGAATCGACATGTTTCAAACAAAACTATACACAATTGTACAATCTTTTACATATAAAAACACATAATAGGCGGTTAAAATTGTATTGTTTAAAAAACAAACGGTGAGTTAAGTTTCTCAGATATATTTTGTGATAGTATTCCAATTGTAGCTGAGAGGGTGCTGATATCAGAGACACACAGTAACGCACTTGATAGCTATTACAGAAATACAGTATGCATGTTACTATAGCTGTTGTCATTTTTGATATCCATAGGCCAATATCTATTAATGAAAACCAAGTGTTTTCAGTACTGAGTAGACTTATGTGAGTACACTAGCCTACTGTGTGAGAAAGAAAGTTGAGCTGCAGGTCTGAACTCTGTTTATTCATAATATGTTGAAGAATGATATCCCTAGTGGACTACACTCTCTGCCAGAAGAACTCTGGGTTAAGTTAATTATCACTATTATTTAAAATAAGCAATCACAATAAGCTCATGCCAGGTTAGGGTTACACACTAATTGTCTGTCATGGTCTGTGAACCCCCTGAATTAGCCTTGGCCACCCCATAGTTAAAACTCTAGTTCTGTCACTTGTAACAGCCTAAACAATTCAGCTTTAAAGACATCTATGAGGACTTGTCTTGAAAGAGAGGCAAAACTAAACATGTTTAATTTCCACACGCACGCATGCATGCGGAAATTAAACATATGTTTAGTTTCCACACGCACGCATGCATGCACGCGCACACACACACACACATAGCTTGATGTAATTACCAGTATTTAATATTTATATGATGAGGAATTTGATTTGGTTTGCCAATTGCATGAAGCTTCTGGCCTCTGCCTGCTGTTCCAGTTAGACTGTTTTGTGCACAATGATAACAGTCTGTTTATTCCCAGGGCAATTATGGCTATTTCTATAATGGGTTTAATATGTTTTTGAAAATAGCAGATTAATAGTCCAACATATTCCTTGACTTTCTCTACCGTCTCCTCTTCCGACTGCTTCTATTATTTTCCAGTCCGATATTCAACTTGAAATGGGCAAATTGAGTTGGACACAAATTTGTCTAATCTTAAACAGATATCCACATTTTAATGCAGATCATAAAACAATTCAAATGCAAAATCAATGTCAGACTTTAACAGTTTTTTTCTGAAAAGAATGCATTTCGGCCAATTTGCGCGTTGGCCTTTTATTCTCTACACAGACATTGGCCAGTACTACTTGGACTAGAAACATATTACAAACAGAAAACAGGATGCTTTTGGTACTAAGACGTCATTCAGATGCGTACAGTTTCTGCATATTAATAGTTTCTTTCCCAATTTATTTTACCTCTCTAAAAAAAAAAAAATGTAAATCCTATTCTGCTCTGATGTATTTATCACTTTAGTATTCAGGCCATTAGGAACTTTGTTTGTTGATTGATTGATTGATTGATTGATTGATATATTGACATGATGGTAGACATGACAATATGCTTTTATTCTGATATAAATTTGGTTAATTGCTTGTGTATGACCTGTCGAACTATTGACAAATGCACTACATATAAATTGCTTTAGATAAAAGCGTCTGCCAAATACCGATATGCAGACATCCGTGTCCATATAGATTAACACCAATGTAACATTGAACAAAAACCTTGTTGTTTTTTTTTAGATTTGAGCAGGAGCAGGCGCTGGTACAGGAGCAACTGACTAAGCTGGCCCAGGAGGAGCGGGAGAGACAGAGGGTGGCACAGTTGAAGGGGCTGGGTGACCTCACGCCTGAGCTACTCATTGAGAGGGGCAAGGCCCACGAAGAGTTGGAGAAGGCTAAAACACTGGTGAGTCATTGGAAGTCATGCTTAAAGGCAGGGTCAGTCGTTCTTGAGAATGCTTGCTAACTTCAAAACAGTATCCCTCCGCCATGCCTCCCCCACACTTCAATCATCGTAGTACTCTGGTAGTGCCACGGCTTTGTGGATGTCTATGTTCTTATTTAGGGAGCCAGTGCTGTGTAGAATCATTTTTTCCACATTCACAGAGAACAGTAAGGTATAGTGAAATGCAAGGAGATATTAGGCGAATTTCACAAAATGTGTATTAGCTTACAATTAGCTTGCAATAGCTGACTACACCTCTTAAGGCCCAGGCATATGCAAGACTGTGCACTTGGGGTAAATATTGTCACGTAGACTGTCAGCGGACCTTCAAAATGTTCTGTGCGCATTGACTGCGCATGTGCGACAGGCTGAAGGCCAAGTGAGTGGAATTGGAAGGCCCCCTAGTGGCTGAAGTCTCTGTTTAGAAACAGATCCGTCATACGTTTTTGACATTTTTCACACTTTGTCGGCTTTGCTGCAGCCTGCTCCGTTCATATAACCGGAAGTTAGCATGCCGCAGCAAAATCATCTACATTTATGGTGGTATATTATCACCCGTTCCTGCCTCCTGTAGATATCATTTCATATATATATAGATAGATATATCTAT
>JAODOY010024537.1:0-23822 GCA_025399855.1 Forbesichthys papilliferus
TTTTAACTCTAATTTTGCCTGATTTTTCATGATTTTAGTGATCTTATCTGCTTGTTTTTTGACTTCCATCGTTTCTGTATAAAGCAGAGATTAGTTTTGTGTGTATGTGTGTGAGAGTTGTGGTGCTGTGGATTTTGCACGTTCATGTAATTCCTGAATCAGAAGTGGCCAGTTGGATGCTGATTTTCATGCCATGCACACACAAATACGAAATAAAACAATAGTGGAGACCCAGTAACATTTGCTTTTCTTTAACCTTTGATCGATGCAATAAAATGTTTTCTGAGGCGATATTTCACATACATTTTAAGTGGGGTTTTAAACTGACGCACGTGTGTGAGACACTGGAAGCCAACAGCATTCACAGACTGGACAGGTCTATTTATATAAACTGGGTTTCCCCTTCCTATTGGTTTCCCATCACTACAATATGCATCTGACCAATGCATTTATATTTAAGTACTGTAGATCTTCCTGACAACAATTATTTGTCGTCATGTGACTTCAAATAACATTCTATCTATTCTGTCAAAAGAAATGTAGCATCACTAGTTGACTCTCCACTGCCGTATGTGGCCTGTGATTCAGCAACTAATTCCTCTGCCCTGATTAACATGAACATTATTTTACATTATATTTTTTACAGTGTAAAATATGACATTTACTTTTGATTATTTTTCTTATTATGCTATGCATTACGATTTCAGGTGGTAAAATATTACAATAGGCACTTCGGCGTAGACAAGCACAGTCCACGTGGTGGCGCCATAGAAGCTGGTTTCAGAGGCCTGGTCAAACTGGACCTGTACCAAATGTAGGTTGGATGAACAGCTGCCAATAAATAAAAATGAATGTTTAGATATTAATAACGTGTTTTCATCCATTGAATTAGCTAAAAATTCTTCTTAGCCACAGGTCAAATATATATACTAATCCATACATTAATCAGACATTGATAAAAGTGAAGTAGAAGTTTCTCAAATGGATACATTACAGAATACTTAAAATCACGTTCCCCAACAGACACAGGCCTGATATTATTCTTAGCAACATTTTTAACAAATACTGGCTCAGAAAGTTATTCTAAATGTTGTCTTTCATTTACTTCAACATAATTTATACAATTTCAACTGAATGTTGTGGTTTTTCTGTCATAACTAAGGTTACAAAGTAATTTAAAATAAATGTACATTTTAACGTGCCAAATGAACTTGACAATGTGAGTTGTAAAGTGTAGGTCTATGTCTAACATGCATGGCGCCTTATATCCTACTCCAATAGGATCCCCTGACCAGCTGCAATGCATTATTTCAGTGTTCTAGCCTACTGAACATAAAGTACTGAAAAATAATATAAACCAGGAGACAAATACTGTTATTTGTCATGCAACCATACATTTGCCTTGCTATTATTTGATATCGTTTTCTTTTAACTTTTCTGAGCCTCATAGTCTGATTTGTGGCATTGATATATTTTTTTAAATTAATGTGAGTGATAAGCTACCAGCTCTGACAGAGGCAGCAGGAAGGTATTTAACCATGCTAGCCAGTCCAATATCACAGCCCAATAGGTCTACTGCTTTTTTAATGGATTACCAACCATTGACATAATCCATACATCTATCCATCGTTCGATTTATTAATTAAGGTCGCGGTCATTGACATTTTTTTTTTGAGAGGGGGCCCCCTGGTGGCCACGGGGCCCTACGCAGTCGCTTAGTTTGCTTATGCGTCGGGCTGGCCATGTGTCGTTGGTTGTATTTTACTTGGTCTCCCTATAAAAAATTATAACTAGAGTTGAAAGTAGCTGCTGTATTATAGGAGAAGACATATGGACTAACAACTAGCCTACAATGTTTAATAACTATATGTTTGCCCCTTCATGCCCATATATCGCCCAATAACTTAACTGTGTGATTTTAAATCGATGTATTAAATGAAATATTTGTTTCACGTGAATATCTACTGCATTGCATTGATTGCTTAGACAAATATGAAGTGTTGCATTGATTACTTAGGACAAACCACTGAATTGGCTACAACCCCTACTGAAAACGTACCCACAGTGACTTTGGCAGTGTTTCAGCGCAAGATGGCAGCTGTTGTTGAGAATGTTGTCAAACTGTAAGTGTTTTACGTTTTATACATGGTTACACACAATGTCTATATACACAATTCTACATAGCTCTAAGATAAAGGGGCCCTGGCTTTTAAGCTGTAATGTATTGCAAACATTGTCACTGTTTACAACGTTAGCGAGCATTAGCTGAGCGTCATGTCTCCATATCCTGGAAATGAAACGACACAAGCAGATGACGTTTAACTTGTACATTATTATTTACATCGATCTTGTTTCCGTAAATGTATACCGATTTGAACACAGGTTTGTGATGAGATGTATCATGATGTTATATTTATAGTGAACCTGCCACTATTCTGTTTTTACGTGCTAACAGGCTAACTATGTTAGCGAAATGAACATTGCGGTTACAATGCCTAACTTAAAGAATGAATGGAATATTTTTCTCCATAGTTAACACTAAGGACCATGCAGAATATATGTTTATTTTCTTATTGAAACATTACCGTACTTTAAAATGTATGACTCTTTACATGGTCTCCCACTGAAGTATGTCTGCGCATGCATCACCTTCACATTTAAGGATGTCCTGCACCAATTATCAAGTGTAAGTGAAGTTTAATGGAGTAAATATTTCGGTTGTACACACCGTTGTGTTTCACATAGGCTGGGAGAGCAGTATTACAGAGATGCTATGGAGCAGTGTCACAACTACAATGCCAGGCTTTGTGCTGAGAGGAGTGTTAGGATGCCCTTCCTCGACTCTCAGACTGGCGTGGCTCAGAGCAACTGCTATATCTGGATGGAGAAAAGACACAGGGGTCCAGGTGGGTACACACACTCTGCAAGCAGTCAGTTTCAGTGTTTGCGTGAATGTCATGAACCTATAATGAGCTATATAAGCAAAAAGATGTGTCCACTTTCATGTTCAGTAAGTAAATATGTGACTACAGAGTTAAATAGTTTAAAACCTACAGCTGTTAATTCCTAACATGCTCTGTTAAAGGGAAATCCTGTTCTTGGTTTTATTTTACATATTCTCCAGTGTGTTGTCATCAAAATCTAATCAAACAAATCACCTTTGCTGTCACTGAGCAGCAATCCACTTACTTTATTGTTGCAAGATCATTCCCAATGCCATTTTTGTTGAAACAAAGTGGGTGAGGGGCTGTATTTTTTTTTTTTTTTAAAACAGCGACATGATGTCTGTGCCGCTCAGGTATAGCTCCAGGACAGCTCTACACATATCCATCTCGAAGGTGGAGAAAGAAACGGAGAGCCCACCCTCCAGAGGATCCACGACTCATCTTCCCCTCTCTAAAATCAGGTACCAGGGTCAATGTCTCCGCCCATGGAAAGATTACATAACAGTTATCCTTATACTGTGTATCTCTGTACCTGTGGTGGTGTTGCTAGTGCTCATGTCTTGGATTATTATTCCTAGAGCTGGACTTGGGTTTGAAGAAAGACTTGCTGCAGTCCTCGGACGGCAGCAGCCTGGAGGCTCTGTTGAAGGGGGAGCCCTTGGATAAGCGTGGCCCCGCAGAGCTCAGGGGCGCTGAGGAAGAGCCCAGCCTGGGAGACTACACCGGAGGACTGAATCCTGCGTCTCGCGCCCGTAAGGTCTGTTTGTTCCAGCGTGAGTTTGTGTACGGTGTAGTACTTACTCATCACAGCAAAGCTGTATTCTAATAAGAGCCGGTTTCAAACTCTCCAAATCTTGGTAAGAGCTTAACATTTAGCATTAAAATGTGTATTACAATTATACTGAACAACCCTAAAAGCAATATGGAAATGTATGGCTATTTCATAAAGCGGGGTCGGGCATGACTACAGCACGATGTGACTAGAGTACACACCTGCGGACATTTTGTCTATTATGTGTCATGTGTCATGTAAACGGAGCAATCCGGCATAGGGCTGGACGATTAACAGAAAAGTAATCGAAACCGAAATTCAGAACATCTAACAACATAATTTTTTTAAATCCTGTTCAATTAAGCGCGACATACAGTAAATAGGAAGACTCGTGTTTTACAGATAAGCCTATTTGTCGGGACCCGGACACTCGTGACAATCCCGGGCATATCAATAAAAGAGCAGCATCTATGCTGTTATTACTGTAACCACCATTAGTATCAACCACGACAGACGTTAATCGAAACTACAATTCACGTCAATGGCTCGTATCACGGCAGCTCAGGTGGTGTCACATTTATCAGAGCGGAACAGACAACTTAATGAATTTGTTATATAGCAAGGTGGGCCTTCTAAAATCTACTGTTAATATATCTTCGTGCCCCTCGTAGGTATTTGACAGTTTGCCAGATAGCTCCTTATCCCTTCCAAGTTCGAAGCAAATGGATAACTTTAAGGGCGCCGCCTCCTTTCATGGTAACTTCTAAGTTATAGCGATGTCAACTCTTTCAATGAGACATTCCTATGGAAATCCAATTTCTGGAATAATGGTTCTAAAATATCACAGTAGACAAAAATGTCTACATTTGGTAGAATGAGTAGAGAAAGGGATATTCCAAATGCATACATGAATGATAAACATAGCTGCCTACTACTACAGGATAATACAGTAAACATTTGCCTGTCAATATATTTTTCTTTAAGCTAATAATTATGACTCCATGTATCTTTAATTATTTAATGTTTTAGCCCATTGCCAAAAACACTTAAGTATCATGCATTTACAAATATATATTGAATACTACAGTGTGTGTATTCCTTATTTATATGGTGTATTCACGTAACTCCGCCCACATAGTCGGCTGAATGGAAGCATCATGGAGCAGAACTCAAACAAAATCAAAACAAAGGCAAGAAAATGTGTTCGAGGTACAATGTTCAATAATAATAATATATTTGGCTGCCTTTCCTGATAGAATCTGCCCTATCAGATTCATTCCCCCAGTCTTCACGCTTTTAACAACCAGCGTGCAACACAAAACATGCGGCCACATGCAAGTGAATTTATTTTAAAGAGGTAATGATGACACATGTTCTCGTTTGGAGCTTTTACACGATGGGCACAGTAAGCCTGCTCCACAGCTGTGCTATATAATTGTCTGTGAGGCACATTATAAAACAAGGTACAGTCAAGTCATTCCTTGAGGTCTGCTGCATCGATGTAGCCTGCTCAGTTTCCTCTCCTCCATGCGTGTCGACAGAGAGTCATCGAGCCAGATGACTTCCTGGATGACCTGGACGATGAAGACTATGAGGAAGATACCCCTAAAAGGAGAGGCAAAGGCAAGGGGAAGGTAGGGCAGAGTGCATAACGCACACTGTGTCTGAATGTATCCGAAGAGCCCGTTCTGTGCGCGTATACACGGAGTCTTCCGTTGTCTGTGCACCCAGGGCCGAGGAGTGAGTAGCAGCCGCAAGAAGCTAGACACAGCAGCCCAGGAGGACCGAGACAAGCCCTATGCCTGTGACAGTGAGTCCAGGAAGGGGGGGGTAACTGGTGGTGGTCGGGAATATGGTACAGAACACTGTAGAATGTTCTGTTTTATTGTTTTGTTATGTATTTGTTACATGGAATTGAGCTCGAGAGGGGGGGTAGGAACTTAATGCTAAGGTTAAAATGTTCTGTCCACCTATTGCTTTGAAGGACTGTTGTACAGAGTTGTGGAAGGTGGCAGTTCTCTGCACACCTAAACCCACAAGCCGTCATCTTCCTTTGTTAAGCGGAAGCTAACCACATATGATGTGATCCTGGTACTTTTCATTCTTCTTCTCTCCCTTCCTACACTTCCTGCTCTTTGATCTACTTCCCTGTTTGTCTGTTCTATTCCACGTCTGTAGCGTACACTGTTGTTGTGCTCTGTAGTCTTGCATTGCTCAATGCTATTCCCTTTGGGTCCTTTATAACTTGCAGCTGTTGCACGTGGGCTGACAGACCGATCTCCTGTCGGTGTTTAAGCTCTGCCTGTGCTCTGTTGTCTTTCCCTCTGCTCTCTTCCAGACTCTATCAAACAAAAGCATATATCAAAACCGTCTGAAAGAGGTATATTTCTCTCATTTTCTTTTAACCCCCTGATCTTTTGTCTGGTTTTTCTGTGCGTGAATCTGTAATCCCCCGGTCAATGAGCTCATTGGATGAATGCTCTGTCTGCAGCAATGCCAGGCAGTCAGGCATTTATTTACTACTGCATTCATTTGATTGGCTGATTTCAGTGGCAGTCAAAAGGAGGTCTGTTGTACTGTAAGGTCTACAGAGTAGTTGTAACTAAGATTCTGCCTGTAGATCTCTCACCAGCATTATTTATATTTGTTGTCTCTACATTTAATGATTTAATTTGACTCCAATCCTGACGTCTCGTCTTTCCATTTGGACCGGCCTTGCCTTTGGGGGGGGGGGGGGCTTGTCCTGACTGCTTGCACCGCCACACAGCATGTGACTGACTTCCTGCCTGATAAGCTGAAGTTGATGTGTAGCATAGACATTAACTGGAATCTCTCTCTCAGCAAGTCAGAGCATGAAAGTGAAAGAGAAAGTCTTTTGTCTCGGTGTTATGGTTCATCTCAGTTCCCACACAGTTCTGGACCACAACATCCTTATGGTCTCCTAACACCAAAACAAACAAAAGCCCTTTAAAACCTGGCACACAATGCATTTCTGCCACACTTTGACGTGAAGCCGTACCACTTGACAAATGTCACGTCGATGTTGACAAATACTCATTTGCTCTCTAACTGGGGACACGATGGCCTCCCAACATTCCTGACCTACCGGTACTCGCACTTACCTGCTCCTTAAAACGTTCAGATACGCTGGAGTTATGTTGCTTGCTTTGGATAACAAGCTTGTGATTGTGTATTTAGCTGGGTGCATTCCCACATTAAGGCTGTTGGGTCTGCCATGCACATGCTGCCCAACAATGAGAAGATGGGTGGCCCTCCTGTGTTTTCATACATGTTGTGTTTTCTGGTGTTGGCGGCAGTCTGCGGGAAGCGCTACAAGAACCGTCCAGGCCTTAGCTACCACTACGCCCACTCCCACCTGGCCGACGAGGAGGGTGAAGAGAAGGACGAGATGGAGCTCAACGAGCCGGCCTTATCGCCTCCAGTGGAACCAAAGAGTAAGTGGAGACCCCTGATGGTGGCTTTTGTGGTTTGGTTTCAAATATTTCTTAATTTTTTATTTAAAAAACAAAATCTTCCTCCAAATATGGATTGGAATGACGACTAACTTTGAGGTTGTAGGATTGCCTTTAATGCAATTGTTTTTTTTATGTTGCAAGTGAGGCGGAAGTGACAATATGGAAACCGTTTGTCCTACTATTACTTATTTACTATGTTTTGGCAGTATGAACGTTTAAAAGGACCCTTCAGCGACAGACTGAGTTCACAGCTTTAGTCAGCAGTACCTAGCAACAAATGATATAGCTATATTGAGGTTGCATTCACTTTACAGTGAGATTCGTCCACTCATGGTACACCATTATGTTACTCATTGTTGCCTATTAGCACCCAAGAAAGGCCCAGATGGTCTGGCGTTGCCCAATAAATACTGTGATTTCTGCCTGGGAGACTCTAAAACCAACCACAAGACTGGCCAATCAGAGGAGCTGGTGTCCTGCTCTGACTGCGGACGCTCAGGTAGGCGCTGCCCGGTTTACTGTTGTGCCAATTAGCTTCGGGAGAGCACATCTCTTTATCTGCACCAGGAGGATAATATTTGCATGCGCAGTGAATGGCGGATGTAATAAGAGCGGCTCTAGTATAGGCGTTCATTGTGTTACTGTGGTACTCACAAATGTGATCTGTTCATGTGATGGGTGCCTGCAACATATCTAGCTCTAGTGACTCACTGTTGTAAAATAATACTCATGCGTATGGTCGTTTGTGCACTTAAGGTGTAGTCAGCTATTTGTTTTCTACACAGCCCTGGCTCTGTGAATAGGAACACAAATAATGTTGTGCAGACCGCACCACACAACTATATCCTAGCATTCGCAAGAAGCTAGAATATAGTTTATATATGACTTACTATACCTTATTTAATGTACACAATGTCTCTTTGGATAAAAGCCGTTGCTAAAAGTAATGTGTTAGGGGGTGTCGTTTGTTTGTAAATGTGGGCTTGTAGACCTTAATGTGATTTAAGGGCTACATAAATAAAATATCCTTGACTTGAAGCGAGAGACAAAAGGCCCAACAGCAACCAAAGAGTAATCTGAATGCAAACGGTACGTATTTCATGACACGCACTGTGTCCACCACAGGCCATCCCTCCTGCCTGCAGTTCACGCCGGTGATGATGGCCGCAGTTAAGACCTACCGCTGGCAGTGCATAGAGTGCAAGTGCTGCAACATGTGCGGAACGTCGGAGAACGACGTGAGTTCTCCTGGCGCCCTGCGCCGATGCAAAATGCTTGGGGACGTCGTTCGGAAAGTGCAGCTGAGCTAATTGTAGTAGTTATTAACTCTTAACTAAACCGTAACTGGCTCTCTGAAGACGGTGCCAAACAAGTCCCAAAACTGTCTTGACATTATTCAGGTACCATTGCCCATCTGGTCCTTGTCACATAATCACAGCTGTTGGGGATTATTTATGATGATAATCTGCCTCCATCCTCTGTGATACCCATCAAGGACAAGCTACAGTATGTTTTATATGTTTTAAAGTGAATGATTGCCAGCAATGACATGTTTGGCCCACTAGAGGGCCACTGCCTGACGTACAGAGATCAGTGTTGACTTCCATTTGCCCATTGCCGGCCCATCCCTTGCAGGATCAGCTGTTGTTCTGCGATGACTGTGACAGAGGCTACCACATGTACTGTCTGAGCCCGCCCATGTCTGAACCTCCAGAGGGTAAGTAAGGCTGCTGTCAAACCAGCCTCTTATTTGTTCCATAGGGAAATGTGTGTTCTAGGCATCTACTGCTATTGGTCCTGTGACCTTGGTTGCTAAGGCCACTGTTGACAACCAGAGTGTGATAGAACATATATTTCTCTTTGCTTTAAGGTGCTTAACTGTTCTTAAAGCCTACTGAAGCCAGAATGAGTTGTGCGGTAGTCGCTAGTGCAACTATGTGGCTTGGTACATTTTGAGGAAATGCTAATAATGTGTATTGTTCACATTGTCAGTCATTTAGCTGTTAAAAAAAACTAAAATGCAACCACTCCACTCCATAGTTTACCCATTAATAAGAACCCAGAATGAGCCAGGACCATAACACTTCATATTTCACTTGAAATCATTGTGTAAACAGAGCTTGTTGTCACTCAGTGGCAGTGTACAGGCTGTGGTTCTGTTTAAGCATTGGCCCGTGCTGCTTGCGGTACAGGAAGCTGGAGCTGTCATCTATGTCTGGACCTTTTGAAAGACAAGGCGTCCATTTATCAGAACGCCCCACCGTCGTGATCCCAGCCAGCCCACCTGCACAGTACGTTGGTGGTCCTCTGAGCGGGTAGTGAGAAGAATACATTATGAAAAGGGAAGTATATCTCACCAAACTGGCCTCAATGTGACTGTTACGCAGTTCCAAGCTCACATTCAGACGCAGAGACTTTTCTCGTTTACTGATTGCCATACAGCCAAGAACCCAATTGGACACAAATGCACAGCATAAATAGCCAAAATATAAAGCTATTTTTTACTTGCTTAGCTGCACATTCTTGCTTAAACCATGCCTCTATCTTGCAATGTTATCAGTGTTGAGACTAGAGGGGAAATATGGCTTGTTGGACTAAAGTGGTCGATGCTAGCTAATTTAAATATGATTTTTAAAGATATTTATATATTTGTATGGCAGAAAATTGTGTGAAATGCGGAGAAATTGGGGGAAAAGTCTGGTCCACTCATGGTCTTTTTTTTCCCACCCATCTGTATTATTGTAGAAGAAAAGTCCACTGAGTTGTTCAAGAAAGTGCTGATATTCAAGAGGGCTAAATTCTAATACACAGATGTTTCACTTGGTAGGCTATATCCATCAGTAACCAAAACTGTGGCAATTCTAGCCTAGGGATACACATGGGTGGTATCCTGAAATACCTGCAATCAAAGATATTTTGATGCAAATGGATCCTGCAGGACTACAGGAAGAAAATCAGTCCTCACTCTACACACCATGAACTATGACATTATGAATGAAAATATTTAGATATTTATTATTTGACCAGGCATGGGGATTTAAGAATTTTATTTTATTTTTTATTATATTTTAGACATGGGGTTTTTGTCTGAGAGAGGGGGGGGCTTTGCACTTTGGGTGGCTAACATGTTTCTAGGGCTTACCTTAGGGTTCTACCAATTTGTTGACCATGTTCAGGTTTTTCCTTGCACAAAACCTGGTGACATGAGCCCAACAAAATAATTCAGGGACTGATTAACATGCGATTCTTGATCAGAATGACATTTTTGTTAAACCCTCGATTCTGTGCAGTAGCTCCCATACCTCAATACACCAACAAATAATCTATTTCACCGTAGACCTGTTGGTATGTATGTATGTTTGTGAGAAACGAGAAGTCAGTGGCAGATGAATACATCTGAGTTACTGGTTTCGCACCTTCCCTTCCGCAAGCAAATGAGGAGTTCTTTCTTTTTGCAAACATCAGTGGGTGGCCAAAGTCGAGAGTTTACCAGCAACAAAAGTTTGTTTTCTACTTTAAGATAGTCGTTGGGTGACATGCTAGTTCTGCGGCGTTGAAGTGGCAAGAAAAAGTATGTTGCCTGATTTTCTGCATACATTGGTCATACAATTTACATGTAATCTGACTAATACAATGTGCTTAAGATAATAACACACAAACTACTATAAACATTCTTGTCTTTATTGATCACGGCCATGAAACAATCAGAGTGGAAAGACTAGGTTAACCTTTGAATTTAAAACCTTTTGGGAGCAAAAACCTCAAACGTACAGCTTCTGGTAGGTGTGGTGGATCAGACCTGCACATCAGAACATTATTATTTTTCGACAGTTCTTCCTTACAGTACTGCTTCAGCTCAGCCATTTTCTTTAGATGCCTAGTGTGAATGCTCGCGGGGTCATTGATGGCATCTCCACTGGTTAAGGTCTTACTCTGCCACTGTATTACATTTTCAACAGTGTTTTAGGATCAACTTCTGAGTTTCAGCTGGCAGACAGATGCCCCCCCTGAACTAGTCCAGTAGGACACCTTGTGACACCTGGGAATTCATGTTCCCATTTATGTCAGGCCCCAAGGCAGCAAAGCAGCCCCAAAGCATGATGCTCTGTATAGTGCATCAAACTAGCAAGTGGAGTATCAAGGTGCACTTTGGCAAATGTCAGGCGTTCAGTGAGAGCATTGTTGTGGCCTGCTCTGGATTATGTCCATTTATTCTTCTCATATGATAGACTCATGAACAAGTTTTAGCTGTCAAAGTCTTGTGTTTATAATAATGCAAAGTAGCTCTGAGGCTGTGACCACTTGATTGGACTCAAGCTTTAAGTCATTAGCCTAGCAGTTCAGTTTATCCTAACCTACCCTGTGAATGTTTCAATGATTTATTCAATAAAGACAAAATAATACGTGTGTTATTACTTCAAACACATTGTCCATTTTTTGAAACTTTTAAAGATCCGACCATATTTTAAGACAAATGTATACATAAATGCAAGCTTAAAGGATTTACTTACATTTTCTTCCCACTGTAAGATCACTAGTTACATGAAAGAACTGTTAGGTGAGTTGGATTGTGTTGCCAGATATTTTATGGTAAATTTCTGAAAACATATTTTCGAGTCTACAGTATATAATGTCAGCATAATGTATCAGCATAATACGGCAATGCATCTCTTGAGTCTATTAGACAATTGTTTCTTCTGTATCGGAGCTAAAATTACTGCTTAGTTATTTTACCTCAGCAGAAACGGTTATTTTTTACAGATAGACGGGGTAATATTGCAAAGGAGAGAAATAATGATAAATGTAGTTTCTACTTGAGTATTTGCATGTTCTAGAGTGAAATGTTCTAGAATGTTAAAATACTTGAGATCAAATGCACGCATGCCCAGTAACTTGAATGCTTAGTAGTTTCTTCTGTGTACATAGGAAAAGGAAAAAAAGTTATTGGGAAGTTGTAATATAAATTAGCCATGCTATATTATTTCAATAGCCAACTAACATTAAAACATTCAGCAAGTTTATTATCTCATTACACTTTAAACTTAGTTATTTGGAGACTGTGGCAATTGGAATATATTACTGTTTGGTTGTTTTTGTATTCACCAATATCTTGACTAATGCTGAATATTTTGGGAACTTTTGGGAAATTGCATTATTGTTACCAGTAATCCTATGATCTTGGACATATTAGACAAAGTTTCTGAAGCTTCAAACAGTAGTGCGAAAGTTCAAGCAAAGTTCCACATGTAATGGAATAGCTATAATTTATACTATCTTGACATGGTTAGTGTTCAGGGTGATTCTGTACAGAAGACGATGAAATCAAACCAATTTGAGTGTAAAATAAAATTAATTCAGATTTCACATTAATTACTGCGCTCTGGTTTCTATCTTTTGGAGATTATTGGTTTTGAGATCAGATTTCCAAGATCACAGGATAACAGGATAAGGTGAATTCTCAAGACTGAATTTTCACATTATGTTTGGATTGTGATGGGATGTTTTTAATGTAGAAAATTCCCAGGATAATAAAATACTAGGCAACAATTTGGTCAAGTGTTCTTTCATGTATTGTGCACATAAAAAAAACCGTCATGTACTAAAGCAGTCTTGAGGACATCATGGGGACATTAACACTGTTAAGAACACATTTTATAAACATTAGTTTGAATTAGATTTCTTATTTTATATTAATGTTATACAGTATGTATGTACCATACCTACAGTAATACAATTTTGCCATAAACATTTTACTAAAATGTCTTAATGCAGTTAGAAAAGAAATATACAGTAAAAAAAGATTTTAACTTTAGAAACAAAGAATTGTGACTTGTCAAAGTTATTTGTGTGGCGAAGTTCCAAGTACTTTTATGCTTGTACCCACACCACTAGATGGAACTATTAAAATTCAAAAGATATTGCATAATACATTATTTTTACGAGACTGAAACACTCCTGTTTCAATCAAATAACTATATATACGGTATAGGAACTTTGATAAAGAAATAAAGAAAAGTATTGTTATTGCACAGATTTTATTGCACTCAAGATATTAAAGTTCTCTATAAGAATATCTAAAGCAGTAGAAGCTAAACTGTTCATCCATTCACAATAGAATCAATGAGGAAGAACATTGCTGTGCGCTCACTTATTTCTAATCAGTTTGTGTTGTCAGACCTCAAGAGTGCCCTCTGTTACTCAAAATGTAATTGAGAAAACTGGACAACATACTAAATTAAAAGGCTTTAAAATACATGAATGTGAAGTGATAGAGGCATGTAAAAATATAATCAAACATCTACCACCAATTATATCTCGAAGCACATTGCACACTACAAATAAACTGAAATGTACATTAGCAGGCAAAGAAGCAATAAATGCAGAAGTAGATGAAGTATGAATTGAATGAATGTTGTCCAGTAGGTTTAGGAATCTTCATATTTTATACATTAACTCTACCGTCAAATATTGGGTGTATAGCATACATTTTAGACTATGAATTATTTTGGACCATACAAAGGCCCTTAAGTCTACTGTACAAGGTAGACAAATACATTTAATCCCTTATGGCCTTCCAGTAACGTAAAAGCGTTTAGTGCATTGTGTAGATAAATGTTTATTTTCTCTGTGCTTTGTTTTGCTATTGTATGTTTTACACATTTCTGCACTAAACATTTTTTAATGAATTTCCTAGTGCTAGTAAGAGGTCACAGTCATTAATTTCACAAATATGCTTTCTTCTTTCTATTATGTTCAGGAATAAGGCGTGCTCTATCTCAATGTTTATAAATATCAAAAACACCACAAAACTAGTCTCTGACATTCATGTTTGTAAAACACTCAACATTTACAAACGTTAAAAAGTATTGCCTTTGACACAATAATACAGTAATTCTGGAAAATATTACATAACACGTTGGTGTAACACATTCCCTCTTGGTGCACACAAGTCTCAGGATTAAGGAATGCACTGTGGCTTTGCCTCCATTTATCACTTAAGTCAGTGAATCTCAGAATGACTGTCATTGCCAGCCTACATTGTTTTAAGAATGCAGAATAGTAAATAAAAGTTATAATTGTTTAATAAGTGCTGATCATTAGGCCCATAGGTTCTGAAAGAGTTTGGCAATTTAAATTATTTAGCAGCTGCTTTGATCAAAGCGACATACAGTGAGAACAGTTAAGCATTTAAGGAGCAGGTATTTCGGTCAAATCACAAAGATGTTTATAGATGTCCCAAGCATATTAGTGATTGAGCCCACAAACTCTCGATGCGGGGAGTCCACTCTGTGATTGTGATGTACACACTTAAATATATGCAACTGGTTTAGTGCTAACAGGACTTGTTCGGTAGTACAATTAATAAGGACTAATGAATAAATGCAAATAGGGAACATGATTCCGTAATATCAAAAATCCTAAATGCCATTCCACATTGAGATGTGATAGGACTTTAGAGGTAGTTTATACTATGTCTACCCAGGCTAATTAATTGTAAAGTAATATAGTTTACAATATATTAAAGACTGCAAATAACTGGGCTGTATTTGTGCTATTTGACCCTGTCCCTAGCTCCCTTGGAGATGTTGCTAACAAGTGAAAATGTTCCACCAAAGTGAATTAAATATACAAGAAACCATTCAAACATTGATTGTCGTACCTAAACACGATTACAGCAGACCCAAATTTATATTATCAAAGTTTATCATAGAAAGACATTTTATATTAATAAGACCATTAATTACTGTGATACTAGATATGCATCTCCTAGTACATTGATTTGAAATACTTGCTTATTAAGTAGTGAGGAAATATGTCACAATAATGTGAATATTCGTAATACTTCCCATTCTAAGTGTATGGTGACACTTGCAGTTGTCTTTATTCAAACAACTGTGCTTTCTCATCTCATGTCTTCTGACAATGTGTAATTCAGTGCAGCCTGCTACATTTACATGCATGTAGAGATCACGAGAAGAAGGTAATTTGAGCTACGGTGTACATTCAACAAATTTAAGATTGGTGGACCATAAGGCCAACAGATGTATCGGCTACTGTGGTGGCAGGCCAAATAGTGACAAGACATCTAGAGTCGAAAGATGTCTCCCCGACTCACTCATTTGCGATATAGTTAACTAAAAATGTTTAGCATATGTACACAGACAGTTGCCTGGTCTTAAACATGTACAGATGTATTTCACAAATGTTTCCATTATGAGTGCATGGGGACGGGGGAGTGTCAAATTTGCATATGTATAGATCCTAACACTTTATGAGGGTTGCTGTGTGGTGTTGCTACTTTCTGTTATATTGAACATTTCTGTACAAAACTATTCAATATAGAATATATTTACAGCTTACAGCTGTAGAGGATCTTTTAAATTATTTCATAGACTTTGAAACCACTTTTAGACCACTAATTAAGACTTTTACAGGCTAGTACTTTAGTTAGATGCATGCAATGTTAACATTCAATAGAACATTTACGAAATCTACTACCACCATTACTAGGTTTTAAGACAATTATACTGCATGTGGTTATAATAGCATTTTAGTAATGTTCAAAGATTTTTGAATGCCTTTAACTGATATTCCCCTCATAAAACATTTCATCTAAATTTGGTGCATCCATCTGCCATGCCATGAAGCGTAGAGACCATATTTGTTTTCTTTTACCGCAAGTTCCTAAAATCCTTGTTCCTAAAATGTACCAATGGACACACTTTCTAGAAAGATGGGTGTGTGTGTGTAATAGTACCATATCGTACCACAGACCATAGATCCATTTAAAAGACTCAAATGGTTCCTTAGATGTCCATCCTTATTTGGCTTCAGTAAAGAGGAATACGGTATGCAGGGAGCGGAACCTACTGGCCGTGGCATCTGACCGGAAGACCAAAACGCTGCTGACCTTTGCCCTCAAGGCCTCACATCTGCCCAAAAAGGATGGAGCAGAGCAGGAATATAGCATAGAGAAACAAGAGCCCTAGGCCTAACCTGCGATCCAGCCTCCAGTGATTCAGGTGTACGCTGGTCACCTATGGAGAGAGAGGAAGGCAGAATGTGTCTGTGGCGTGTAAGATCACATATCATCTACAAAGGTTCCTGTTCTTCTTTTAGTCCAATACTAAAAGAAACGTTCAGTGAAGGTCTCCATTACAAAAGTTCTTTGTCTAGGACTCATCTTAAACCATGTCTAGGAAACCGGCCCTTAGTGTTATTTTTATTACCTTAAAAGACACAAGTCAAACTAACCATAGACAATTATCTTAAACTATCAATTCTTGACATGACCAGGGAAATATTCTCTTGCTCTCACCGTCAGAAATACAGATGCCAGCAGCAGAACGACTGAATACACCAGTCCTTTGTTATTGATGGGGACCTGTTGAGATAGAGCAAGAATCACAGCTACACAACCATCTCTTGATATCCTTCAGTCACTGCTTCAATACTCTTATCTCTCTCTGTGCATCAACGTCTCAGTATCTCTCCAACAGGCACACACCTCTCTATGATCCAGAAGGCTAACATACAGTAGGAGGATGTGGTGCACATGCTGTATGTCGTGTGTAAGCATAGTATATTAATGCTAAATTATTATCACATTAGCTAACAGTCTATAGTACATCCGTCTGCACGTCAAAGATGCATGTTCTGCACATCTGGCAAATTGTAGAAACATCTGTTTAGTTAACATTAAGAAACACAAATGATCATTTGTGGACTGCATTTACTCTAGACTAAATTTAAAGGTCTACATTTAAATTAAGAGGGAGAGAGAGCGCCCGTAATAATAATAATAATTATTATTTTGCAGTTGTATCCTTGCATATCTGTTTTATTGGATGATATCTGTGTCCAAATCGTATTCTGTATACAAGGCTCAGCTAATCTAAAATTATAAAATGGATGCGTACTGATGATCCGTGTTCCACAACTAGAGTACGCAGAGCCCACGGGAACCCAAGACCCAACAGGATGTCGAAGATATTACTGCCTATGGAGTTAGACACTGCCATATCTCCCATCCCTGTGAAAGGTAATGGAGAAAACCCACAGTGTTCAAATGAATGACAGCCGTGTCCTAAGAGGTTCCCAAACAAAGAAAGAAAGAAACGTTACCTTGTCGAGCTACAATGAGACTGGCCATACAGTCGGGTACGCTAGTACCCGCAGCCAGGAAAGTGATGCCCATGATGTAATCTGGGATGTCTAGTGTGAAGCTGATGATCGTTACCTGGATGACAAAGGAAACCACATGAGAATATGTTCTTCTGATCTACAACGCTATACTCCTCACCTGACATGCCAGGGGAATCGACGCTGATTGGAAAGTTAAGTTGTTACTCGGACACATTCAAAATCATTCGGAGGCTTTCCAGACTCTCACAGCGAAAATAAACTGAAGCTCGCGAGGCTACTCCACTCCATGTACTTGGAAAGTATTGCTCTCATATTTACAGGGTTACCTCTTGCAAATGCAAAGAGATGCAAAATGAGATTGTAAGACTCAATAACCCCAATAGAAATCAAATCAATGTTTTTCTGCTGTCGAGTATTGGGCCACCTGTACCTGAGCCAGCGTCATGTGGCCATGTCCATGCTAAAGCCCCACCTTACCATCCACACCATGAGGTAGGAGAAGATGGCGATCCACAGCGTGGAGGCCACAAAGGTAACCATGAACCAGCGGTGCCAGCGTGGCAACACACAGTTGGGCACGGTGCAGTACAGTAGGAGGCCCAGAGGCCAGGAGATCAGCCACTTCACCCGCGCACTGCATCCGCCTAAAGGGGCACAGGACAGAGGCCTGAGGATGTATTCCACCCACATTCGGCTTAGGGAAGACGTCAATTAAAGAACTTGATTTGTGTGTCGGATTGGACTGCCCTCGTGGGAAGCCAGCATTACAAAGTATTGGACCTCAAGCACCATTCTCTTTTTCTTTGCTTTTCAATGTATTTGACATTACCGTCGTAAAAAGAATAGTACATTTAACATTATTTTATCATTTTTATGATTTCTGTTGTATTTTGTGTGTATGCTGATTTTTTTTGTATATTCAGAATTTCAATTAGATTAACCTGGTAAAATAAAGCACATATAAAAAATGATCTTACATTTCCTCCATTTAACAGCAAATAGCACGTTTGTAAATTTGTTACGAGTTGTGAATTAGTAATAATTAACACTCCAATATGGCCAATAAGCCTATATGCTTACCATCTAGCAGACATTCAGAAAAATGACATGGAAGAGAGGCTTTGCGCATCCTTTCAGAGGTCAGAAAACTAAATCAGATTACATTAAACCGCCAATAGCGGTATTAAGGCTTTATACTCTAGTGTCTCTGATTAAGGCATCTGCTATAACAGGAACGGACTGAATATTTGAAAGAATACTACTAGTTAATGTAGAGCACCTACGACAGCTGTGCTCCCAGCTGTCACCGAACCAAAATTGGTTTAAGGATAATGTCTCTCCAAAGCACTGCGGTTCATGAAGGTAACTGGAGGTGCCAACATGAAAGTGTCACTCACTGAGACAGGCGCGACATGGGTGATATTCCACTGTGTACCGCCTGTAACCAGATATAGTGTGCATCCACACACACTGTACATCACGGCCCATGAACAAATATATTACGTAATACATAAATATAATATATATCAATTTTAAGGAATATATCTAGAACGATATAAGAGGAAAAACCAGACAAATACCAGTTGTACTGCCAACTTAATCAAGGTTAATTAGGCTTAATAAAGCATTATCAAGGTTAATGAGGCTTGGTTTATATAACCAGGCACATGCAGAGTGGTTTGCCTTCATCTCTACACCGCAGAGCTGGGACACAATCAAGAACCGTACCTTTGATGTAATATTGGATTATTACAATTAGCAGTTGAAGGCAGGGTACATTATTTTTGAGAACCCTTGCTAACTTAATCAAAACAATGTCCCTCCACAGTGACACCTCACACATTGAAATGCATTGTGAAGCAAAGCGTAGTGCTACGGCTTTGTTATCGTGAGCGGCGTTCCCCTCTGTGTTTATGTTCCTATTTACAGAGCCAGGGCTGTGTGGGAGGATCAGATTATTTTTTTCAGCACACAGAACGGTAAGATAGCGAAATGCGAGGAGATATTTGGTGAATTTGACAAAAAGTGTATTAGCTTACACTTAGCTTGCGATATGAAAGAGTTGGGATGATTCCCTCCACTCCAACATCAGCAGCACAGTGTCTATGAGGGCACCACTCCCCACCCGGCCACCTCAACACACACACACACACACTCACCCGGTATACGCACGGGACTGAAGATCCCGTCGTCTTCCTCGTCCTCCTCTTCCCCCGGCTGACAGACCCCGACCCCTGGCTTCTCCCCACACTGTCCTCCTCCAGCACCGCCGGTGGGGGCTTGTCTCTCTGCTCCCCCTCCGTTCTCCAGGGTGCAGGAGGCCAACCCCTTCAGGCTGGTGCTGTTGGACATGGGGCCTGGAGCTCCTCCGTCCAGCTGGGTCATGGGAGCCCTGACCAGCCTCTGCCTCTGTCGGGGACAGGTCCGGTTGTCACACACACACCAATGCACTTTACACACAGTCAGACAGAGAGTCAACATAAAGGATAACGCACTGCCTGAGTGACAGGTTGTCACACACACACCAATGCACTTTACACACAGTCAGACAGACAGTCAACATAAAGGATAACGCACTGCCTGAGTGACAGGTTGTCACACACACACACCAATGCACTTTACACACAGTCAGACAGACAGTCAACATAAAGGATAACGCACTGCCTGAGTGACAGGTTGTCACACACACACCAATGCACTTTACACACACACAGTCAACACAAGGGATAACGCACTGCCTGAAGGCCAACGCCCACTGGCGGCGTTGGAATGCAACGCTCGAAACGTGAAGCCAAATTGACGGAGGACGAGCTCAAACATCTGCAGGTGTTCAGTGAATGTTTACGGCTTGGCGCCCGAGAAACAGACGCGCGTTCTAAACCGTGGAGTCGCATGGCGCCTGTTGTCAAGTTAAAAGGAACTAGTTCTTCAGTGGGCGTTGGCTTTGAGTGACAGGTTATCGCACGCCACCACACTTTACACACAGACAGCCCGCAGGCAGGCAGGCAGGCAGGCATTTGACCAATGTATGTCTTCTTAGCTGACAATAACATGTTTATGTTATTGCCATGATGTACTGTATTTCTCCCTGTAATCTGTATTGCATAGACTACTGTGTGTACCTCTACTTCATTGTATTGCATTTCATTTAAAGCACTTTGTGACTCGTGTCAAGGAAAAGAGCTATATAAATGCATTGTACTTACTTAACTTAAAGGCCCACTGCCGGAGTGACAGTCAGTCACACACACAGACAGCACACAAGCATAAAGGCCCACTGCCCGAGTATGTTATTGCATAGCGCACACATTTCTGCTCTAGGCCTTTGTTGCTTATGAATAAAACACAACGTGCAGGGAGGAGAACAGAACATTGCTGTGAGCCTGAGGAAGATGGTCAGGTATGCAGTACTGTAGGTGGACAGTACCCTAGTACAGACTACAGTAGGTAACAGGCATTAGAAAACACCCCATTAGTCAGGACCACCGATATGTTACTGTGTACAAAGGACAAACTAACCTACACGTAAAGAGCTTGGCAATGTATTGGGCAGCAGCACAGACTCGACCTGTGTGTTTCCTGAGCACTGAGCCGGTGACATCATTATTCACTGAATTCATTGATATTCAAGTGTGACATTTGTGTCTGGTACCTCGCTGATCAGCATGCGTCCCGCCATTGAAAGTCTGGTTCGTGGGGAGAAGTGGGGGGTGATCATTATGCGAAGGCCAGCCTCAGAGAAGGACAGTTTGTGGGGGTTGAGAGTGAGCAGCTCGTCCACCATCATAACCGGAGCACAGTCCTGGCCATTGGCTTGGCCTACACAGTGGATGGCAGTTTGGAAATGACAGATGCAACACAAGAAAAGGCTGCTTGTAAAACCACTGCATTAAAAGTGTAAATACATTTATAAACATGTTGGTTGTCAGCAAGGTTATAAATTATGTGAAACAGACACAGAATAGTCAATAAGACATTCATATATTAATAGCGCCCCCCCCCCAAAAAACACACACACACACACACACACACACACATTTGGACATTGCTGAGCAGTGCTGGCTCAGCATCAAGCATTTCATTTGGAAAATTGTGATTCGAGCCAAAAAAAAAAAAAAACGACGGCCCAATTTCCAGTCTGGTTGCTCTGGCTGTGACACTGGTGATGCTACATTCGAAATAGATGTGTTGTATCAGTGTTACCTAGCAACCAAACACCACCGGTGTAGTAGAATTGGCTCAGGTCGAAGAATGTAATGGAAACTCAATTTGTGCCACACGGCATGGCGCCAAATCACTTCAGATTGTCTCTGACGGGGCTTGAACAGCCAAATTGAAACAAGGCATATGCCTCAACCTGCAGACGGACTCAGAGATGCAGAGAGACAGGTATCTTCAGAGAGGTGCAGACAGTTAAAGGGACAGAGGCACAGACCTTTGCTGAGGAGAACCATGGAGGTGTTGCAGGCTGCGGGCTCCTCTGCTCTCTTCTCATCTCTGTGATCCCCTGACGCCAGACAACAATGACTATGACCTCTGACTTGACGCGTGGCAAACCCCAGGAGCTGGGAGTTGAACCTGCAGCCACAGAGTCACATGGTGTATCCTCATTCACATACGAAGAATGGAACAGGTCAATATGAAGGTGTGACGGTACGTATGGTTTGCATGGTACTCACTTCATTATTATAATGTAGACTGCATACATGGACATTAATAGCAGAGATTCCCACCTGAAAGAAACACATTCAGTAAATGTGTTTTTTTATTTATGTGTTTACATTTGATCATAAACATAGCAACTTGCACTTCACAAACATGCTCATAACCTAGAACTAATCATATCACATTTTGTGTAAAATTATAAAAAGACTCTGGTTTTGACTCTTGAATATTCGTGTAGACCCCAGAACATCCCAGAGATTATAACCACCATTCTGTATTACAGTATATGAAAACACAGCAATATTGCATTTATAAACCAAATAAGGCCTTTGGAAATATAACTATGTATCCTAGTTAAATGTGGATATTATACACAACTAGGTAGAATTAGCTATTTATGTGTTTTATAGAGGAATATGTCTACAGACAAGATACTTTAATACTAAATAATGTTCCCTGGCACTGGAATTCAACGAAATGAATCACTGATGAATGCACACAATCTCTGCCATCTATTTCATTTGCTTCCATGCATAAATCTACATTTCAATAAACAATACTGCCAAATGCAATAATGGAAAGCCATGGTTTACAAAGGGAGCACATCCTTGCCTTCCAAAAATAGAAAGCCTTCTGGACAGGCAACATAGAAAGATACGGCACGCAAGAAACTGAACAAACCATCTGTCAGTGCAAACACTGCATAAAAACACTGAATTTAATGTTACCACAGATGCATTGCGTTGCAATTGATAATCTGGGACAATGCCTATCACTCAGCACAGCACCCAGGTGACACCAAACAGCTCCTGTTAGCTCCTGACAGCATGCGCACGTCCAAACAGAAATACACTGAGAGAGGTCTTTACACAGAAAGTATACATGTAATGTACGTTACACAATCGGTGAGCCTGGCTCACAGACTGCACGACTGTCCTCCATCACAGTGTACACTGTATGCTTTAGGGAAGCCTACAATTACAGTAGTGAGTTTCAATTGAAATGTTCTAAAGCATCATCAGCAGTACATGTATGTAAATTAACCTATCCACATCCAGAACTAGACTCACCAGACAACTTTGGCATCATAAATAACCTGGAGGATGAGAGAGAGTTTATTAGGACAATCCAAAGGCTGTGACCCATATGATTTCATTATTTACATTATGCAAAGCACAGCTCACCAGGATGAGAGCCAGCACTGCAAGAATGTAGTAGGTAGAGTCTCTGAACAGAGACCACCATGTCAGGACCACTGTCTGAAAGACAGAAGGGCTTAAACGGTGCAAGTCCAAATATATATTTATGTTTTAAGATGAAAAACAAATAACTGGAGTGACTTGAAAATATTTCACAGTGACAATATTGAGATAAGAAATCTACAGTCTAAATTTAAATTCTGCTTTAAGGAATAGCATCTATTAAATTTTGAGGGAACACCCCTGCTAACAAATCCAGCAATGCTGGTCACCAGCATAAGGTGTGTTTGGAATCCAGCATGGAATGCTGGTTTGCTGGTACCCCGGCATCCCATGCTGTTTGCTGGTGCACCAGCATCCCATGTTGTTTGCTGGTGTACCTAGACCAGAACTACCCCAGCATTAACCAGTATGAACCAGCCTGGACCAGCACTAGCCAAGCACTAACCAGCATGGAATTAATGCTGGTTTATGCTGGATTTTTTAGCAGGGACAATATAAATATATATGTTGCTGCTGGCGATATATCTAGTATGAGTATGCTAATACAATTAGCCTACTCCCCTTAATAAACAGCATTTTATTAATATTAATTTATATATATATTAATTTATATATA
>JAODOY010024548.1:0-23817 GCA_025399855.1 Forbesichthys papilliferus
CAAGAACACTATCCTGGTGTAACCAGACCTAAAATTCACTTTGTGAAGGTCCAATGGGAGCGTTGCCAGCTCTGGGCCCTTGTAAGATTGACAGCAATTTCAGGAAGTGAGGAAGTTTATTTTCATTGGTTGTTGTCACCCAGGAAGTCTGTGTCTGTAATTCTGGTACGACATTAATGTAGCTCTTTATTTTCTCATTTCAATTTATATGTGATATTATCTTGGAAAAGGAAATTGATGTTATGTGCCTAACTGAAACTTTGCAGCAGCCAAAAGACTTCATGTCACTTAATGACGCTACACCTCCAGGCTATATATACCTTCAAAAAGTTCTCACTGTTGGGCGAGGTGGTGGGCTTGTGGTTATCCACCGCACTGGCTAAAGGTGAAGACCCTCCTGATTTCCAGTACAACATCATTTGAATGTCTGTCTTGCTTTTGGGCTGGCTGGTCCTCAACCTCTGCAAATTATTTTAATCTACCGAGTACCCAAACCTTCTACTGTTTTTATCTCAGAACTGTCAGAAATCATCACAATGGTCTGCTCCATGTCACCATGTACATTATTGGGTGATTTTAACATCCATGTTGACTCAGACATTTGTACTTTTGCTGCTGAATTTCTATCCCTCCTGGACTGTTTTCATTTCACACAAGTACAGTTTCTCACACACATCAAAGGCCATGTTCTGGACCTGGTCTGCTCAAAGTTTTCCCCCTCAAATGTGCATGGCTTAGACCTTGCTATTTCTGACAATCTTGCCATCCTGTAAAATGTAGCTGTACCTTTAACCAAGCAATGTTAAAAACAACATTACATACAGGAACATTAAGTCTTGTCAACTGTTTTAACATCTGTTTTAGCAAACAGGCTTCAAACTAACAATAGCCAGGTTCCCCCAACCTCCTCTGCTGAAGGATTGGTGTTGCACTATGACATACTCCTGTCTTCCAGTCTTGACTCTGTTTCCCCTCTGAAAACTAAATATGTCTCCTTTGCTACATCTGCTCCCTGGTTTACTCCTGAGCTGCGTTTGTTAAAGTCCACTGGCCGCCAACTGGAGAGGCTTTATAAAAGATCTGGTCTCCCATTCCACCTGGAGTCGTACATGTGATAATGTGCATAAATACAAGGATGCTCTCTCCAAGGCAAAATCAATCTACTACTCCAACTTAAAACATTGGATACCAACAAAGAAAACCCCAGAACTCTCTTCTCCACTATTAACCGGCTACTTAGGCCTCTGAATTATTCTGCCCAGACTGGTTCTGTACAATATTGCAACCAATTTCAGTCAAAAATTGAGTCCATCTACCAACATCTTCAGTCATCTATTCTGACGCCATCCCAAAATGTGGTAAATTCTACAGCCCTCCCGCTTGACTGCTGTTTATCCATCATGTCTGCTGTTGATGACACCTACATTGCAGAGTTGATCACTAGAGCAAAAGCCTCCTCCTCCTCACTAGATCCAATGCCTACATCCATGGTCAAGGCCTGCATGACTTTCCTGTGCCCTCTTGTGGTGCACATAGTGAATTGTTCCTTGCAGACTGGTAAAGTTCCTCCTTCACTGAAAATGGCTGCAGTCACACCTACCCTTAAGAAGCAAGGACAAGACCCAGATGGCTTCAATAATTACAGGCCCATCTCAAACCTCCCTTTTCTAGCAAAATACTGGAGCGGGCTATGGCTACCCAACTTCAGTGCATATGACCAACAATGACCTGTATGAACTTCTCCAATCAGGGTTCAGAGCAAAACACAGCACAGAAACGGCCCTTGTCAAAGTGATTAATGACCTCTTTATTGCTGCTGATTCTCACCATGTAAATATCCTTATAATCTCTGCTGCCTTTGACAGTTTGGAAGTTCAAAATCCCAACCAGCCCCTGTCAACCAAGGCGTGCCTCAGGGTTCTGTGCTTGGACCCCTTCTCTTCAAAATCAACATGTTACCCCTGGGACACATCATTCAACAACATGGTCTTAATTTCCACTCCTATGCAGATGACACTCAGATTTACGTCAACAACAAACCTCTAATCTCACACCTCTAATCAGCTGTCTTCAAGACATCAGAAACTGAATGACCTCTAATCTGCTTAAATTTAACAGTAATTGGACAGAAGTCATGGTTGTGGCTCCCAAGGCTTTATTAAAGAAAGCCGGCGACCTTGTCTTGTCTGTTGACGGCTGCTCCATCTGCCTCTCCTCTGAGGTCCGGAGATATTTTTGACCCTACTCCTCTCCTTCCCTGGGAACACATCACTCCCTCACTGCAACACCTCCATTAGCTCCCTATCACATTCTGCAGCAAATGCAAGATCCTTCTTCTCACCTACAAGGCCCTTCATGGCCTTACACCCTCTTACGTTTGTAACCTCATTCACTCACACACCTCATCGCGTAGTCTCCGCTCTTCAAACTCAGGTCTGCTCACTGTCCCCAAATCAAGACTCAGCTCTATGGGGGACCAGGCTTTCAGTGTTTGCTGCCCCTAAACTGTGCAACACTCTCCCTGCTGAAACCTGCAACTCAGACTTTCTAATCATTTTTCAAACAGACTGAAGACTAATCTGTTCAGGCTAGCTTTTCCCATGGCTTAGCCAGGTTTTAATTTAGCTCTGGTCTATTATGTAATTAATGCTTTTTGTTTGAACTACGTCCTTGGGTATCTTGAAAGGCGCTTGGAAATATAAATTATTATTATTATTATTATTATACTAAGCATTAACCATAGCCTACTTATTTAACAGAAACAACCAGCTTATGTCATTACGTTTCTTAACTGATTCCTCAGTGTAAGTTTAATGTCCAACTTGGTCATTAAGTTATGTGGTTGGTCGTTGTGCATGTCAGTCGAAATACCTTTCTTGTCAAGTAGGTGGATCTTGACACTGTTAACCAGCGCTGTGTCCCAGACTTTACATATTAAAGGCTGGCTCTGTGGGACTATGTATTGATTAACAACTGCAGATCATGCCCTCTCCATTTCAGATTGACAAGCAGCAGTTTGAGGAGACAGTGCGAGCTCTGAACAACCTATACGCAGAGGCAGAGAAGCTGGGCGGGCAGGCTTACCTGGAAGGCTGCTTGGCTTGTCTGACAGCCTACACTGTCTTCCTCTGCATGGAGACCCACTATGAGAAGGTGGGCTTGGATGTGTTGTCTCTATTTCTCTCTGGTTGTCTTCTTCTCTTTCCTCCTTTCACAACACACTCAAGCTGGACTGAGTTGCTCTTATAGACCAGAGGTTCTCAAAAGATGAACCAGGACCTCCTATATAGGAATGCAACGATTTAATTTTAAGGTACTATTATTTTCTGAGGGATTATCACAGTTTGGTAATTAATATTGATTATACTGATTATTACTATGCATGTATTTCCCAACAATAACTGCCGTTTTGGAGAGTAAACTATCTAATATCTTTCTCCTGCTTTACTGCTGTTGGCCCAACTCTTTACTCACAGCAACTTCATTGTTTCTAAGTGATTTGTGTATATTAAGCTAGAACTACACCACAGCGAATTTCGCCTGTGCATATGGGAGCAACTGCTTATCAACAGAAATCGCTGTAGCTGGTTGACTATTTGGTGTAGCCGCTGGACTGTCCGCTGGTAGCAACTGAAACCCGACTCATTTCATACAATTCATATTTTGAATCTGCAGCGAGAGGTCATCGAAATCGCTAGCGTCTTCACCAATCAAGAATCTAGGTAAAGGCTATCAGGCTTTTTTGCATAGTAATATCAATATAAAAAACATATTTTTTTTTTTCCATGATACCTCCATATCACTGCAAATGTATGGATATGCATTGTGTTGCTCGCCTGTCCTGTTTCCTACGAATCCTTTGTCTTCTCTCCTTCATTTACTTTTGAATTAAGAAAAGGCTTTGAAAGGCCTACATTTGATAATGCAAGCACTAGGCTACTAGATTATCATGCCATTGTTGTGGCTCGCTCTTTACTAGCTGTCAGTAATAGTAACACAACTTCCTCGTTGCTGTTTCCTCGGGTGTCCGCGCGGACTCAGAAGGTATCTGAAAGATCGTCCTTGCTCGAGCATGTGCTCGTGCATGTAACACGCACAATCACGGCGACAGAAATGGTAATTAGGCTGACGCTAGACGTCTCCCAGTCGCTATTGCTCGCTTTGGTGTAGTTCTGTCTTAATTCCAAACTAACTCAATGATTCATTGATGAATCAATCAATCAATTATCTTGATTCTAAAGTAATTCTTTCTTCTTTTTATAAGTCCGTTATCACATTTTTTACATTATACCTGGCGTGTAGACAGATGGTGATCTTGAAGATGTTGATTAAAAATTGAGATGTTGGACCCTTTAGTAGCAATTTTTTTCTTTCTTTCTTTTTTTAGCTAGAGCTACACCACAGTTTCCATAGTAATCACTAACAAATAGACAAAGCTTCATTTGAAGATTGAAGGGGGGGTTGGGACAAGCTCCCGTTCAGACACGACACCATTCATAGTACAATGGAGCAATGTACAGCCTGCACTATAAGCTATACCGGTACTGACTGTACAGGAGAAAGTTTGTGTAGCTTGTAGCATATCTGTGATGCTTTAATGCTTACTTATTTTAATAAAATAAATAAGACTGCTTGTACAGTTCTACAAGCATTAGATTGTAATGTTATAGTCTAGTAATCATCAACACAGCTCAGGTTGGGGGGAGGCAGACACAAGACGACTGACACGGACGGACACGAGACGACATAAACAAAACTCATACCGGCAACTTAAAATCCAAGCATCAGGACTGTTTAAGGGCTTGTGCACATGAATAACTCTACATAGCACAGATTTACATAGCGGTACTTACAATTTGAACCGGTATGGTAATGAACTCACCTAGACTTGTGTATCTATCCACCACTTAATCCATCATTCGATAACGGTCCCAAATAATCATTGGCTTGAATTGAACCAATAGGAGATCTGCGAAATCTTTAATAGCCAATGGCAGTCCGTGTTAAAGCTACACCCCATCTCTCTTCTTTCAGATCACATAATTGCACCGGTCCACATCTTGTCAGTGTGTTGGCTTAACCAATGCAAAATCGAACATACAGATTTTTTTTTTCGGGGAAAATACTGATATGCATGTAAAAAGCTAAAAATAAAATATTCGAATCCCAAAATGAAGACTCGAATGGGTACACATCAAACGAATACCCTTAGTAGAATATTCTGGTCCAGCCCTAGTGAGGAGCGGCTGCTTATCAACAGAAATCACCATGTCACTGGATGACTCTTTGTTGTAGCATCTGGACCGACCGCTGATAGCAACCCGACACGCTTAACTTTTTCTAGCGATTCATATTCTGAATTGGCCGTGAGAGGTCATAGAAATCAGCATCTCCACCTATCAGAATCAAGGATAAAGCTATCAGGCGTTCTTGCAGAGTAATATCAATATAAAAACACAAATACCTAATGACATTTGGAGAAAAAAGAAATGTTCAGCAGTCTAGAACAAGTAAACTGTTACTTATTTTTCATTTAGCTTACTTAAAACGCTAGGCTACTACAGTAGGTCGCTAGCTGTCAGTAGTCCCACAATGTCCTCATTCCAGTTTTCTTTTCTCTTTACACATCTTTAACAATTTCTTAACCATCCCAAAATCATTTTACCATTCTGAAATGCTCCCACACTGATTACATTTAGCTAACATTGGTAGTTCCCCTGAAACATATGTTTCTCTTGTGATAACATTTGCCGCAAAGCATTTTAAGTGTAAAATTTTGTTCCGTCTGCAGATTTCTCCTGGCAATATTTGTTTGATTTTCCTCATTGCAACCAGAAATCCCTATTTCTAAAGTAAGGAAAGAAAACGCTTAATGTGTACCTGAGCCTTTATCATTACAAAACCGTGACGTTTTAAATCCTGGTTAATAGTGAAATTGGTTAATCGCTGCATCCCTATTCCTATGTGGTCGCAAGAGGCTTTACTGGGGATCATGCTTCCCCATTGGCAGTCTAATCATTGAGGACAAATCTGGGTTTGGCGGATGCCAGGAAAATGCTACGTGCCTGAATGCACAGGGCTAAATGTAATGTTTGATGGTAAAGGAATAATGGTGTTTGATTGTGTGGTGTGTTTCATAGTTGGGCTAGGCCCATATTTCTACTTAATGTATTAATGTGACCACACACACAGTGAGATTATAGTGAATTGTGTGCTTGTAACTTTGTGGCAACAGTGTAAGGATGGCCCATTTCTGTTTCAGTATAATAATGCCCCTATGCACAAATCACAGGGGTACATACAGAAATGATTTACTGAGTCTGGTGTAGAAAACCTTGACTATCCCACAGAGGCCAGACCTGAACCCCATCAAACACCTGTGGGATGGGTTTGAATAGTAAATGTAAGCTAACTCCTCAGTTGGAAAGCTATCCCAGAAGACTGGAGGCTGTTATAGCAGCAAAAAGGGAACCAGCTCAATGTTAATGTTTTTAATTACATGTTCAACAAGCAAATAAGTATGGTGTTCATAGGGTTATACTAGATACATTTGGTCACTTACATTTGTGTATTTCTTCATGTGATGGCGTTAGGGATGGGATGATATACAATGTTGTTTATCGTGATAAAAATACTGAAGATAATCGTATCGGGGTAAATGTCCATTATCGTGATAATCATGAATATCCTCTAATAAGTATGAATATTTTGACTTGAATTAAGTGACTTGAAAAAAAGCTGTCTAGCTCACTTGTACAGTCACTTGTACAGTCAATTGTATTGATTTATTAATTGATTTATTAACCTGCATATTCCCAGTCAATCACCAATATGTATTGTGTCCTCCACTAGAAAAGATATATCTGATTTGTTGAATACTGGTTTCAAAACAAAAAGAATCACACAGACTATATACTGGTAGCACATATATGATAATACAAGATAAAGCGATTGCATATGTTTTAGTGCCATTTTAACAATTTAATAATAATATAAGAAATAATCGTGAATATTATTTTTCATATTGTCACATGCCTTGATGGTGGCCACTGTAAACCAAATAAAATTTCTTACATGGTCCTCAGATAGAAGCAGACTTTGCCTCTCTTCCATGGCATTTAATTTAATTTGGTTTAAATGGGACATTACAGCATGACTGTTGTAAACTCATATACCATAAAGAAATGCACTATGCATTTCTGATTTAGAATATCATTTTTTCTGCATTGCAGAATTTAACATAACTACATAAATAATACACTTACATAATTTATACATAAGGTATAATGTTATTTATGTATGAAACTGATTTTTATTGCAAATCTTGATGCTATGTAGACTAAATTAAGTCTTTGTGAAGGCAAACTGAACAGTGTTGTCAGTATTCTTGCCTTGCGCTATACCCTACTTCTCAGTGTTATGTGCAAAGCCAAATGCCTTGACATTACAACCATGCAATTCTTGAACTGACATGAAACTACATGACTTTAACCATTATGTGAGAGACCTGACGAGCTTCTTTTGTTTTCCATGTTTTGGACCTGCTGAAACAGTCGTGTGAAGTTTGAATTTAGATTTATTGTTTTTCCTTGTGTGTTTTCCACTTGACATCCACAACCTCCTTAAAACCAGCTGAAATGTCTCAGTGGAACTATTTTTCCAATGTATTTGTATTGTGCATGTCCTTTCAGGTTTTGAAGAAGATCGCCAAGTACATTCAGGAGCAGAATGATAAGGTCTACGCCCCGCGAGGCCTCCTGCTCACCGACCCTATAGAAAGAGGTCTTCGAGTTGTATCCTGCCCCTCTGTGATTGCTCTTGTAGCCAGAGGATTTGTTTTTCTTCCTAAGGAAAATTCTTAAACCTCATCAGAATCTAAATGCAGAGCTTTTAGAGAACTGGATCTTCCCGTGGCTTTTATTTATTTAATAGTTACACTCTTTCATAGTTACACTCTTAAATACCAATTTTAATGTATGATCACAAAATGTGATATGAAATCACATTTTCATCAATCAAATATTTAAAGCATAGGTTATAATTTCAATTTATATTTAAACCTGTTCTGAAACAAAAATAATGTGTACTGGTCTAGTGCTTAATATACTGTAATATATTTACTGTATGCGCTATTTCTTTCAGTCAACTTTACATATGAACTAAGTCCACATTTCTGAATATCTGGTTTCAGCGGGGAGGACAATCTCAGTCTGTTAAATTGAAAGTTATCATTTAATGAAAATCTTATCATTAAATCAGGTGGCTAGATATTTGTGGAGAAAATACAATTTTATAGAGCTCTTGCTCTGCTGTAATGTTGTTAGTGCTGTGGCTTGCATAGCAAGGAGATTAGCCTCATTGACCGTAATCTGCCATGACAGGAGTAGGTATATTATGTGTATCCTTAACAAATAATGATACCAAATTGTACATAACAATCAACCTTCCCCAATCCCAAAGACAAGAACCCAGGCACGCTTAATAAAATTTCCCAAGTTCTGTCTTTTATGTCTACATGGGGCAAAATCTGCTAAATTGGAACATTTACTGGCAATATATCACGGTGCTTAAAAGGGGCTAGGTGCATTAATAAGGATAATACATTATCCAGCTGTTTGAATGGCTTGTTATTTTTTTTGCGTTAGTCTGGGGTGCTTACAGGAAACCTAATTTTTATAAAGGTGTAGCCTCTAATAAGAAATGTATGTATAATACATACCATATGCACAATCTGTGTGCTGAAACATCTTGGCTCTTCCAACTAGTGACTCAACGTACCAATTAATTGCCACTGGGCAGCAATGGAGGATTAAAGATTGCCAAATACGAGTTTAAATGTTCACAGGTGGGGTCTGCCCTCCTTTGTGTGTGTGTTGCTTTATTGCATCGCTGGTGACCTGGAGGGTTTCTCCTGCACCGCGGGGCTGCCATGCTGACTTTGGCAGTAGCCCACTGGAATGTCACACCTGCACTGTTGTTTGACCGCCCCCTCCTCACTTTTTACAGTAGAAGCCTAAAGACTCTGTTTATCCATGGTTGCCAAAGCGCAATTGTGGAGTTTTCTGCTGCTGCTACAGAATTAGCCTAGAGACATTTGAAACAAATTCCATTTGTTCACTCCTTGCATTAAAATGCCTTCGTAATGATTGAGCTTACCTTACACACGTTTGTGGAAAATGATTTCCAGATTTGGCCATTCCCTGTCAAAAGTGGGTTGAGTTTAATTGAATTCACCTCAAACAAGTGTCAAAGTGATAACTTAACCATCATATCAAGATTGAGGTTACCGTCTTTGAAGACCGGAACCTGAGTAGTTAAAAGCAACTGTGGTAAGTCTTGCTAGTAGATGTATTGTTGTTTTGTAATCACTTTTCTTAGCATGACTATGGTAATACTTATTGTGTAAAGAAAAGGCCTTGATGTTAGAATTCAGTTAGAAAATTATTCTTGCTGATTAACCTAGCTTCCAGCATCAAGGTGTTCAGTCTATATAAATAACTATAATAAATAAATAACTATATAATATGTATTTGTATAAAATTATAATTTTAGATTTTTATTATTCTTATGTAATTTACATGGGTTTGTTTCATGTGTCCAATCCAATGCTCTAAGAAGAAGTGGTTCATAGCGCGGCACGTTTCCAACATAAGTTCTTATTCCCCTAATATGTATGAGTCCATGTACACTGGTTAGCATCCCGTAATACGTCATCAGTCACTGAACAGGAAACTGTCTGCTTGAAAAAATGATGAACCTCATCATTTCCAAACATTTTCTGGAATTGAACAAGACATTACCTTCCTGCCTGTTTTCTCTGTTGTATAATTACAATGAATTATTTTTATTTCATTACGGTCAAGTGCAGTTTCTTTCCCACAAATGATTGATTTCCTGCATTCCTCAGCTTTCTATCTCCGTCCCTCCTTAATGACCTGGCAACGTGTACTGCCTGCAGGCATTCAGAGACCAGTTCTGGAACGCCATCTCTGTAGTGTAGACACGGCAGTCAGCGCAAAGTCTCACTATGTATTCTATCTACGGGGACCGCTGTATTTGGCAAACTACATTTTTAAGACAACACACCCTCCTGTTGAGCATACAGATTCATCTTTTCATTCACGCTCCCTACTGAGCAACCGTGAACGTACATACACATGCTGATGAGGAATGTGCACTGGCGGCCTCATAAGTAGCTGTTGAAGGCTGTGCGTGGGCAGGGATGCAGGGAGAGCTGCGTGCGTGCGTGCGAGCAATCTATCTATGCTTGTAACTTCAGTGTTCAAACCGATGCGCCCCTCAGACTCATCTTCTCTTGTTCCCGACCCACTTGCCCCCCACCCTCCCCCATGGTGGTGGACCTAGGCGGCTCACATGAGCCTGAGAGGTTGTCCCCAGAGGAAGCCTCAAGCGAGTCAGCCTCTGGTGGTCACACTCCAGACAGAGCTGGAGCCAGAACAAAACCAGACCTGGCCTCACATTGGCTGTGGCTCTGACTGAGCAGCAGCAGAAGAAGAAGAAAGTAATTTGAAGAGCGAGACGGAGGCCAAGTCAGCATCTTGGCCTCTCCTCCCAGAGCCTCTGTGTCCTCCGTGTGGTGCCTCCACGTGCCAAACGTCTGCCTGGCCCCAGCTGTCTGGCTTCATCAGTGGAGAATGTTGAGGAATGCTGCGGGACATGCTTTGTGCACCTCGAGTGTTATAATCCCATTTAGTTTCACATAGAGTTGTTCTGCCTGAGGTCGTTTGGGGGGTGTGTGCGTGTGTGTGTGTGATGGCTGTAAGTGTGGCTATGGTGTTGTTAGCTAAAATAGTAGCCGTGATAATTACCCAGCAGGCAGTGGACCTGTAAATGCTTGTGTGTTCCTTTGAAGGTTAATATAGCAGGGGGGTAGGTGCATAGCTAGTTCAATAAGCCAGTGCTTCTCAGAGCAGCCGCAGATGGGACACAGAGCCACAGTGTACAGGCTGATGTTGGCCAGGTAACTGCTAGCTGCAAGCAAGTGTGGAGGTACATGCTTGTCACAGCGATAGGCAGCATGTGGCCACAGTGCTGAGTTCCAACCTCATTTTAACGTTTGCTTAGCAGATGCCAGCCTGAGAGGGCTTGCTACGTGGTCTGTGCCAGTGCCCACCTCCGTCAAAGGACCACCCGTGAGACTGCCAGGGCCCACACAGTTACTACTGCATCTTAACAGTCCTCCCCTGTAAGCTGACCCCACTAAGGAACTAATGTACAGTATATAGTATACTGTATCTTATGTGTTTCCTATATACACATTATTAGCTTACATCTGTTCCAATCTGCCTGTATGGAGTAATTTTCTTTTATCACAGACTAAATGGCCTGGATTTGTGATTGGTTGGTATCTTTCTTTACTGTGACACAAGTCCATGTTGGTGACTACTGTTGTTTTATTATTTATATACATGCATTATCTGTACATGTGCAAACTACATGTATCATTTTTTTTTGTAAGACCACCTCTTGTGGATGTATAAGAAGTACTCCTGTTAGAAGACTGTCTATGGATTGCTTTTTGACTGTTTGTTGTGTCATGGCTAGCGCCGCTCAAGACCCAGCACATACTTTCAACTGTGATGTTCACAGATACCTTTAATTGGTGGAGAGCGGCTTTTGCCTTGAAATGATTTTAAGATTTTGAAATACACCTTTTAATTTAGTAAGTCTAAACTTGTTATATTTCAAATGTACTTTGATTATGTATGATAAAAGTCCATCCATCTGTCAGTGCTATGGTGGGAAGGGGGGTGGGGGGTGGCACAAGCAAACTATAAGCCCTTTTTTTGTGGTTTACGAGTTTGAGAAGTAAGATAGAGAGCCCATCATTAAAGCCTTACAGCAGTTTTTGCTTTTTTTATATAGCACCTATCATTTAACTTCATATATTTTATTAAATTATCTATTTTGACATAACATTTTAAGAGTTTTTATTTGTATTTAGTTGTATCTATTTCTGTTAAAAATTGAATTTTATTAAAATATTTTTTTTAATACAAATGTTTCATAATCTCAATTGTTAAATCAAATGTGTACATATTTTACATCAGGGTGTTTTCTGGGTTTTATTGCAAGATGATTTTTTTATGCTCCTGCTTTTTCAGAGTTAATGTGAATTTCAGACTTTATCAAGGGAAGCTTATATAATACGAACAAGCCTACAAATTGTTCCCAGTACTGTTCTGTGATTTAGAGGACAGCATTTGGACATGAGGGCTGTATAAATATTCTTCCTCCTTCAGGTCACTGGGTCCAAGAGACACATCATCTCTGGTTGCGTATGGTTATCCAGTAGAATATCACTGTTGAACACTACATCATATTAATGTGCTCTTAAATGATTGGGTTGGGTTTGATCTAATGGGGTTTTCTAGTACTGAAGCAAAACATGTTGGATATGCTGCTCTCTAATCCTCTCTAAGTAATCTGGCCCTATTAACTCCCTTTAGAAAATTTTAAACCAAATTGTGTAAATCCAGTTCAGTTGGTAAATATTAAAGTGCATTTATGACATTATACCACTAGATGTCTCACTAAGTGCACCAGCATCTCAAACTAAAACAAAATAATGAATGGGACGCGCATACACTAACGATCTGCCGGGTTTACAACAAAAATAGCATAGCCTGCCCGGCTATGACAACAAAGAACAGAGCAGTTCAGATTACAACACACAGAAGTGAATGGAGTGTGATGTCATTCTCTGCTGAGGAAGACATTCTCCTCTACCGTACATCTTTAAATATAAAATTGTTTTTTGCTGCTATAAACACTTATTATGCAATAGTGCCTGCAAATAGCACCTGTATATTTGTTGCCTCCAGAAGCCAACGATATTTCCCTTAAAATCAACCCCACTACTATCCCCACCCCCCCACCCCCCAGAGCATATTGCACATGAATTGTTACTCTTTGTTACTGGATGAGGTATTTCAAAGCATGTCAACTACTAAACATCATATTGAGTTGCTCTTGCAAATCACATCCTACCACTCCCATCTCTGTGGCCATGCAGTGTCTGTAGAAACTTAGTTCTCTCACCTGTGGTTTTCTCCACTGTGGCTTCGAGACAGATTCTGAATTGGGCTTCAGGGGACCCCGGGCTCCCAAAGAGGTTACACAAGGTTCACAAAATGATGACTAATTAATTTGTTAATTTTACAAAAGCACAATGTTCTTTGGGGAATAGTCTAAAGATAGTGTTTGGATTCAGTCTAGCATCCACAGCTAGCCTTGTACCATTCTTATGACAGCAGTAATTATCTGGCTTTATGGTATTATGGATGTTCTCTGGCATAAATCATTGTTTTATTGTAAACATAATTTCTCTCTTCCATTTGTCTCTGGACTGAGCCATATGTGGTTCATGGTAAAAAAAACCTTTTGTTAGATAGATTACAAAAACTGGAATTACCAATGCTTAATATGTAGGGATCAACTAATGTATACAGCTGACCACGAGGGGGCAATACTACACCATTTTTAGAATCCTGTTCATCGTGACTGTTTTAAAGTCATGAGGAAGAGGCAAAGTCCTCTTTGCACTTTTTCTATTATTATCTATACAATTTTCTATTAATTTACTATGCCATCTATATGCCATCAATAAACATCTAATATCTTGTGTAATCTTCTGTTCACAATGTAGAATATGCTCACTGGCCACTTTATTGGGTACCTTGCTAGTTGGGTTGGCCTTTTTAAAAAAAAAATCTTCAGAACTTCATTAATTCTTCATGGCATTGGCTACTTTCAACAAGGTGTGGGAAACTTTTCTCAGAGCTTTTGGTCCATATTGACGTGATGTTATGATCCATGATGCTAATCTTCCATTCCTAGCTTTACAATTTATGAGAAACTCCTGTAAACTGTAATGGTGCCCTAACACAAATAAAATAATCCGTGTTAAAATTATACAACACTCCAACCCATTGGAACAAATGAGGCAAACATTAAATTACAAATATAAATATAGAAGTTAAATGCAACACAAATCACATGAACATGAACACAAGGAATTCTGGGAAAGGGGGCATTGCTTAACTCTAGCTATTGTTCCACAAATGTAAAATAATGGAGTTGATTGTTCAAATAACCTGCCCCTATGGCCTGCTCACCTGCCAGAGGGTTCTAGAACCGTTCTTATCAGAACGGTTCTAGAACCGTTCTTGTCAGAACCACCAATGACTGTGATACTCTCTGGTGGTATTTACAGTCTCAGGCCTGGGAATATATTGCAGTTTCCAAATAACAAGTGCCACCAGATATTAGTCCAATTATTTTCAAATACACTAGACTACAATGTTATATTTTGTCATTCAATTCAATAGGTTTAGCGCTAGTTTTAGCGCTAAAACGCTTTGTGAAATACTCTTGACAACCATTAAGACTCATCAGACAAGGCAACGCTTTTTCCAATCTTCCATTGTCCAGTTTTGGTGAGCCTCTGCGTATTGTAGCCTCAGTTTCCTGTTCTCAGCTGATAGGAGTGGCACCCAGTGTAGTCTGCTGATGTAGCCCATCTGCTTTAAGGTGTTCTCTGTAACGTGTCTGCCTATTTTCCTCCACACAACTGCCACTCAATGGATATTTTATGTAAACCCTGGAGATAGTTGTGTGTGACAATCCCAGTAGATCAGCAGTTTCTCACACCAGCCCGTCTGGCACCAACAAACATGCCACATTCAAAGACACTTAAATCCCCTTACTTCCCCATTCTGATGCTAAGCTTGGACTTCAGCAAGGTGTCTTGACCACGTCTGCATGCCTAAATGCATTGAGTTGCTGACATGTGATTGGCTGATTAGATGTTTAACAACCTAAGTTAACAAGCAATTGAGCAAGTGCACCTAATTAAGTGGCCGGCGTATACCACTAAAATTACAATATAAAAATAAGTTATTTAACAAAATGTCCATCCAATATCAAAGGGCACTTGCTTCATAACTTTATTTTAGTTAACACACAAAGCACTGCATTCAAGTATACTGCTAGTATACAACAAAATAGCTCTTCAACTGACATGTACTGTGCCCTCAGAAAACAGAGGATCACTTTGATAGCACCATTATAACAAAGTATAATAGGTTTCAAGACAAACATTGTACAAAAGTACAATAAAATAAAAGGAATACAATTCTAAAATCCCTGACGCTTTTTAACAATAAGATACTAATAGGGTGTTTTTTGGAGATCATTTGTTGGAAGAGAAGCATTTGGCATTTAATAAGAACACAACATATTTTCTACTATGGTTGTCTAAACCAGTGACTTTCCATGTGTAGCCAGTTCTTCTGTTACATCATACAGCCATTAAAGCATTGAGAGAAATTATTAAAACCTTACATTTATTTCAAAAGAAACACCAAATATAATATTCCATATGCTATTCCAAATGATGGGAACTCTTTTGGCCTAGTCTGGCATACCATCTTAGACCACAGGACAGCATAATGCCCTCCTTGACACCCCAACTGATCTGATGTCAGCTATTTGATCACAGTCTCATTTTTACTTCAAGGAAATAAGGCCTAGCAGTATGGCACATGCCCAGAAAATACTGTTGTAATGAGAACATGCAATGGCTACAATTGACAGTCAATGCGACGTCACATTAGAATGCCAAGATGTGATTGATTCACTAAGGTAATACAGTTTATATGAAGGTCGTGCCCATACAGATCATAAACTGGAAATGCAAATGGAAGGACAGCCAAATCAAGCCATCACCAGGGAAATGAAGCTGCTGGGAAACAGTACTGTACCAACTTGTCAAATGCGAGCAGATCTTCACCGTTCTCATGAATGTGACTGGAGGATACTGTAGCTAGGCAACGCGCTAGCTGCAGTTTGGGAGTGACCTACATGTCAGAAGGGGAGCATTCATGATGCAACATAATGGAATACTTGTCTGGAGGAGAGCGACCCAGGGTCCACCCAGGCAGCATGAATCCACTACAGATGGAGACGACTAGTGGTAGGTGTGGGCTTCAGGCTGATCGGATCATCTGGCCTTTTACCTATGGGTCACCTGATTGTTGAGGAGGCCAGGGAACGTCTGCTCTGTCTCAGTGCTTAGTGAACCACCTGGGGAGAAGTTGGAGGAAGGCTGAGTTAACACCAAGTGCTGTACACATCTACTTAGAAGCATGCATGCTGCATGCCTAGCATTTTAATACACCACCTGTCAGATTGCCTGTTATTTATAGGTTTGCATTTGGCACTGTTGAAGAATCTCTATGCAGTATGAAAACCTGTAGTGCGTTCAGAATTGGTGAACGTTCAAAAAGTTTGGTTTGAGTTCGATGTGAACATAAGCAAACTGTCTGAGGAGGTAGTTCTCAGCCAACACACATTTAAGATGAACATCTAAATAATTTTAGGCTAACCAGCCTCTGTCTGGAGGCAGGCCCAGAGGGAGGGCTCGTTTGATTGTGCGCTGACAAATGGGTGGCAGCGCAGGTCCGGGGACTCAACAGACCAGACCCGGGCGGCAGAGGCTGGCTCTTGGGACGTGGAACGTTACATTGCTGTAGGGGAAGGAGCCGGAACTTGTGCAGGAGGTGGAGTGCTACCACTTAGATCTGGAGGGGGCTTACCTCTACGCACAGTCTTTGTTCTGGAACCGTTCTCCTGGATAGGGGATGGACTTTATTCTACTCTGGATGGAGTTGCCCGGGATGTGAGGCGCCGGGCGGGTGTGGGGATACGCCGCTACGTTGGAGTTTACCCCGGTAGACAAGAGGTTCGCTTCCCTGCGCCTATGGGTTGTGGGGAGGAAAACTCTGACTGTTGTCAGTGCATATGCACCAAACAGCAGTTCGGAGTATTCTGCCTTCCTGGGGACACAGAATGGAGTCCTGTAGGGGACTCCATAGTTCTACTGGAAGACTTCAGGGCAATGATGGAGACACCTGGAGACGGCCTTCCTGATCTAAACCCGAGCAGGCGTTTGTTGTTAGACTTCTGTGCTAGTCATGTACTGTTTATAACAAACACTCTGTTCAAACATAAGGATGCTCATAAATGTACGTGGTACCACAGCACCATAGGCCAAAGGCCGATTATCGATTTTTGTGATCGTATCATCTGATCTGAGGCAGCATGAACAGCAGTTCAGAGTAATCGGCCTTCCTGGAGACCCTGAATGGAGTCCTGTATGGGGCTCCAGTAGGGGATTCCATAGTTCTACTGGGAGACTTCAACGCGCACGTGGGCAATGATGGAGATACCTGGAGAGGTGTGATTGGGAGGAACGGCCTCCCGGCAGGGGCGGGGCCAATGGGGGGCCATGGAGTGGCATGTCTTCCCCCAGAAATCGCACGTACCCCCCCTATTTTAATTGAATGATCAGTTTAAAAAGAATTACAGCATTTAAGTGACCCCCCGTTTTCTTCTTGCCCCTCCTGTGCCCCTCCACTGAAAATATTCTGGTTCCGCCCCTGCCTCCCGGATCTAAACCCGAGCGGGCGTTTGTTGTTAGACTTCTGTGCTAGTCATGGGCTGTCTATAACAAACACCATGTTCAAACATAAGGATGCTCATAAGTGTATGTGGTACCAGAGCACCCTAGGCTTGCTTTGTGTCCTTCGATGATCGATTTTGTGATAATTTCATCTGACCTGAGGCCGCATGTTTTGGACACTCGGGTAAAGAGAGGGGCAGAGCTGTCAACCATCTGGTGGTGAGTTGGGTGAAGGGGAGGGGGAAGACTGGACGGACCTGGTAAGCCCAAACGGGTAGTGCGGGTGAACTGTAAACATCTGGAGGAGGTCCCTGCTCGTGAGATCTTCAACTCACCTCCTGCGTAGCTTCTCTTGCATCCCTGTAAAGGTTGGGTACATTGAACCTGAGAGGTAAATGTTCTAAGCTTCCATTGCTGAAGCTGCGGCGAAGAGCTGAGGTCTCCAGGTCTTAGGTGCCTCAAGGGGCGGTAACCCTCAAACACCATGGTGGACACCAGTTGTCAGGGAAGCCGTCCGACTGAAGAAGGAGGCCTTTTTCGGGATGTGTTGTCTTTTGGTCGGCCCCAAAGTGTTTCTGGAAAACCGTTTGCCACCTCAGGAGGGAGAAGCGGGGAACCATCCAAGCTGTGTACAGTAAGGATGGGACACTGTTGACCTCAACTGAGGTGGTAATTGGGTGGTGGAAGGAACACTTTGAGGAACTCCTGAATCTGTGTTCGCTGTGGTAGAGACTGATGCTGATGGGGGATCATTGTCAATTTCCCTGGGGGAGGCAAACAACACAGTGGCAAAGGCCCAGGAATTGAGATCCGTCCAGAAACGCTAAAAGCTTTTTATCTGGAGGGGATGTCTTGGATGACACGCCTCTTCAACATTGAGTGGAGGATAATACAGTACAAGGCTGCTGTAGAAGGGGTGGGTGTTCTGGTTGGTTAAGCGCTAGGGTATGGTTTTATTGTGTTTGTCACGTTTGTGACCTTGGTTTTTAAGTTACAAGGTATAACTTTGTTTTTATGGGGGGAGGTGTGATGGCCCTGCCTTGTTTCGGCAGGCCGGTTGGTCTTATTGGCTGGGTAGGCCCTAATTAGGCTAACTAAGAGCGTGTGTGTGTCAGTCACTGTCTGGGTGACTCTCCTGGCACCACACATGCTGTTGTTGGTTTGTTTCTTAGTTTAATTAGTTTCTTAGTTTGGTTAGCATGCAACACGCACCACATATATTCAGTACTTACACCTACAGACATTCACACCTCATTCTGTTATTCTGTTTGTTAGTTAGTTAAGTTTGGTTTATTTGGTTTATGGCCCATGGGCCAGACCGTTAGAACAAGTATAGGAGTTCAAGTACTTCAGGGTCTTGTTCGCGAGTGAGGGGACATTAAAGCGGGAGATTGGCCGGAGAATCTGAGCAGCGGGAGCGGTATTACAATCACTTTACCCCACCGTTATGACGAAAATTGAGGTGGTACTGAAATCTGCTAAGGATCCCCCTCGGCGCCTCCCTAGGGAGGTGTTCCAGTTACGTCCAGCTGGGAGGAGGCTTCGGGGAGGACCCAGGACTAGGTGGAGAGATTATATCTACACATTATCCTGGGAACGCCTCGGGATCTCCCAGTCAGAGCTTGATAATGTGGCTCGGGAAAGGGAAGTTTAGGGTCCCCTAATGGAACTGCTGCCCCTGCGACCCAACTACAGATAATCAGATGAAGATGGATGGTAAAAGCAACCATGCAGCTCTGCCCGGCATAGGACAGGGATTAATGACTGTGTATGGTAGGAGAAATGATAGGGTGCGAGTCAGGATTGATAGTTTCCTACCATTATGACAGCTATACATCCACACACGATGTCCATCATATCGACATCTGCATTTCATGATGTTATTGGTGTAGTCTGACTCAGCTACTTCATAGTTTGGATTAATGATAACCTGCAACAGAAGATATGGAGGAATGTTAGTGACATGTATTCATGTATTAGTTCCATATAATTAACTTGATTAATGAATGAAAAATCATAATCCCAAAATATAAAAAAACCTGTAGAAAGGCAGGTGCTTCGCAATATGTTAATTTAGGCATTTATTTAGCATGATTAGGTTAACTGATTTCATTTTGATAAAGCAGTACATTTGAGAATTAAATAAAACATTTTAAAAGTTGAATTACCTGGAAAATGTAATCCCCAGGTTTAATGTCAGTAATATCCACCCACTGGCAGTCAATGTCATGTCTGTAGGTATCCCAGCATCCCACAGTGATGCCCTGTTCTCCAAAGTTAGCGCATTCATACCTCTTCTCAATACCTGAAAACAGCATTTAGGGTTTTTTCAAATGCAAATGTTTTACTTCTGAAACTGCTAATAGAATGTGTGTTTTGTTATCTTATTTACAATACTGTAATGTTATTGTAGAAAGAGTAAATCCTAGTCCTCATTCGTTACCCTCATCACATTCAGAGTCCTCTAGACAGAAGCTTGCTTTGTGTCCTTCTGCCACCTTGGTGCCATTGAGGCTGAACAGGTCATAGTGTGTGAAGACCTCCATGCTATGGTAATGTCTACACACAAAAAGACAAAAATGACATACAGTAGCCTATAAATACACTGAAAAGCAACCCCTTTATAAAACATGGAATGTTGTGTTTCTTTTATGTGGCAATATTAAAGACACAATGAGAACAGAAAAGAAAGCAAACTCTGTCATTCAGATATTGTCGTTCATACAATATCCCAAAGCTGTATATTCAGCATTAACAAAAGTATATTACTATTGTTAAATACTATTGTTTTGTCAATGATTTATGTATTTAATGTAATAATGTAATGTAATGTAATCCAATGTAATAAAGACTACTCTAATATGCTAGTTTACATTTCGTTTTTTTATTTATTTTTATTTATACATACAGTACATAGTACTGCTTCTTTGAGGGATGGGTTAAATGCAGAGGATGCATTTTGCAACATGTATGTGACAATAAAAGCATATATGTATATATATATATTTATAGGAGTGAGTGCTATGAAGTGGAAAGGTCACTACTAGTTAGTATGTGTGAAGAGTCACACGTCTGACTGACTGACCTGTGGCAGTCATGCCACACCCAATCGTGGCGTCCAGCCTTGGGCCGGAAATCAGACTGGCCATTGTTATGGATCTGTGAGGAGAAGCGCAGCAGGCGTCGGTAGGAGTTGGCAGGCACCTCGGTGGAGGTGGAGCTCAGACAGTTTTCCTCGTAGGCACACTGTAGCATGAACATGGGCCTGTCCTCCATGTAGGTGGTCTGCTCCACCACCTGAGGGTTCAGGACCAGGTCAGGAGCCGCTGTTAAAAGAGATACAGTTTGACCAGTTTATATAGAAGAGAATAACCCTATGGAGGAGTACATTCAAACTGTCCATCTTATCAATGCTGAGTAGAAAGTAAAGTTCCGCTAATGTCACTTGACATCAATGGTTCGTTGCGATTGGTTAAACTTAGTTAATGGTCTGGAGAAAGTGAAACAAAATCAACATTAAAGCGATAACAATATAGGCATGCCTATATATTTTTGCGCTGCAAACATTCACGTGGTGCGTGTATGGTGTAGTATTTTAACAACAACGTGATCTCCTTGAACACACTGTTGTGCGGGCACAGAGTCACGGAGGTCCCGGTGGTACCTCCAGAGGCTCTGGCAGGTAAAGCCACAGACTTTCATTAATTTAAATGAGCACCGGACATTAAATCATGCATGCTGTGTACAGACAATAATACTCTGTATATATAGCCTACATCAACCCCATGGCACATAGATAAACTGCAAGCCTCAGAAAAGCGGTCAAATCTTTGACAGCAACGTCTGAGCATACGTTACGAACTTGAGGTAGCCTACTGAGATAACCTAGCTTTTAATAACTTGGAATGTAGTAGCTATAGGCTACATAAACTGTCAGAGCACAGTTACACTCATTGACGTACTTTATGGGATTAACAAAATATATAGGACTATTTTAATTATTTTTTCCTGTGGTATTGAAATGAGTATGACTTTTTATTGAATTGGATATTACTTTTTATTCAGTGACAAAAAACCTTTTAGTTGTAATAAATGTGAAAGTAGTGAACCCCAAATATATAAATCTTATAATGCTTGTTGGTTTGTGGTTTGTGCATCTGAACTCTTCATTCACATATGCATAAGTTGTTATTGAGTGTAATTCATTAATGCATAAGTTGTTATTGAGTGCTCATGTGAATTTGAGCATCTTACTCTCTGAACACGAGACACCGGCAGCATAGCGCCCCCCTCCTCTTGGGCAGCTGATGTGCGCTCCGTGGTGCAGGCAGTGTGACAAGGTCATCTCTGTGCCGGAGCAACGGACCCCACTCATGACCACAGCATCTGCACTGAAATCTCCAGACCAGTACCACATCTCCTGTTGGGGGAACACAGACTTTTACCATGGTGTTTATGTTATTATTATTACTATTATTATTATTAGGGGTCCAAGCAGCAAAGCTGCGGGAACCCTATTGTAATTATTAGTTTTATTATTATTAGGGGTCCAAGCAGCGAAGCTGCGGGAACCCTATTGTAATTGTTAGTTTTATTATTATTATTAGGGGTCCAAGCAGCAAAGCTGCGGGAACCCTATTGTAATTGTTAGTTTTATTATTATTATTATTAGGAGTCCAAGCAGCAAAGCTGCGGGAACCCTATTGTAATTATTAGTTTTATTATTATTAGGGGTCCAAGCAGCGAAGCTGCGGGAACAATATTGTAATTGTTAGTTTTTTTATTATTATTATTAGGAGTCCAAGCAGCAAAGCTGCGGGAACCCTATTGTAATTATTAGTTTTATTATTATTAGGGGTCAAAGCAGCGAAGCTGTGGGAACCCTATTGTAATTGTTAGTTTTATTATTATTATTATTAGGAGTCCAAGCAGCGAAGCTGCGAGAACCCTTATTGTTATTGTACGTTTTCTTATTATTGAGGGCCTATCCCCGAAGGGGCGAAGCCCTTATTGTTATTGTACGTTTTCTTCTTATTATTATTATATTATTATTATTATTCCGTCATTGAAGTCAAGGGCAACCCCTAGATCCGTGTGGTAAAAAGTTAGGAATTTTGGCACACAAGTAGCCTAGGGTCTCACCATCTCTGACACTTAATTTGGTGGGGTCAACTCAAAAGGTCAAAGGTCAGGCTAAGGTCAAAAATGGGCTATTTTAAAAAAACGTATCTGCTCATAACTTTTGCCTCGAGTGATGGAAATTAACAAATCTGGTATTTACTGATTCCCCAAACCTTCCTGAATCCAATGCACCATGTGACGTCACGATGCGTCCAGTTAAATTTTCTTCCATTTTGAATTATATGTAAATTAATTTTTCTAATTTCTCTTTCAAATATTGTCTGATTTGCATGAAACTTGGTACACATGTTGTTTAGATCAAGCCTCACAAAGGTACTTTATTGGATTATAGATTATCCAAACTGTTGCAAAGTAACGGACTTTCAATTTCGATGATGAACCCTCATATCAGGAATTGGCAGTATCTCTGCTCCACTTTGACCGATTCATGCCAAACTTTTCGGGTGAGCTGGCAGGGGTGCCCCGAGGTTGGCGGGCAGCTTTGGTGCCGCTGCGGTTTCTGATTGGGCTAGGCCCGTCCATGGCTGCTTGCAGTTATATTTATTAATATTATTATTAAGGGCCTAGCCCCAAAGGGGCGAAGCCCTTATTGTCATTGTATGTTTTCTTCTTCTTCTTCTTATTATTATTATTCTGTCATTGAAGTCAATGGCAACCCCTAGATCCGTGTGGTAAAAAGGTGGGAATTTTGGCACGCAAGTAGCCTAGGGTCTCACCATCTCTGACACTTAATTTGGTGGGGTCACCTCAAAAGGTCAAAGGTCAGGCTAAGGTCAAAAATTGGCTATTTTTGAAAAACGCATCTGCTCATAGCTTTTGCCTCAAGTGATGGAAAGTTACAAATCTGGTATCCACTGACTCTCCACATTTTCCTGAATCCAACGCACTATGTGACGTCAAAAAGCGTCTGGGTAGATTTTCCGCTATTTTGAATTTTATGAAAAATCTTATTTGTCCTATTTCTCCCTCAAGTATGGTCCGATCTTCATGAAAATTGAGACAGATGCTCTTTGGACAATTCCCCACAAAGGTACTTTCTTGGATTTTTGATTTTCGAAACGGTTTTTTTGCAACTCGCCATCGAAGTCGGCGGCGTAGCCGCCAAATAGGAAATGGGCCTGTATCTTTGCCGCCCTTCAACCGATGGGCATGAAACTTCATGTCACCCTTCTGTACACTGCCCTGAGCCT